>JAVQJS010095296.1:0-19109 GCA_036024795.1 Galaxias rostratus
AAAGATATTCTCTCCAAAAAACACCCTTTCACACAGACTGTCTCTCTCTCTCTCTCTCTCTCTCTCTCTCTCTCTCTCTCTCTCTCTCTCTCTCTCTTTCTCTTTCTATTCTGTTTGCCTGCTGTTTTCAACTGAAATGCTACTGCGGTATCAGATCCATCCGCTTCTTTTTCTTCTTGTTACCACCTTCTGCTTCTGCCTGTTTTCATGCCTTGCCGTAGGTTTTGGCTCGGAAAGAGACAGGGACTGTCTGGCATACACACAATTAAGTGGAGAGTGATGAAATTATATCCTCCACTCAGGCAAATGGAGGGATGGGAAAGAGGAGAGGGAAGAGGGAGGAGGAGTTACAGTCTATTCTGCTTCCCCTGAGACCAGGGGAAATTCTATTAGGCCCCATAATAGGGCAATGTTTCACCTCCCGCTACATCCATCTCTTCCTCCATATTTCTTTCTCCCATCCCTCCCTTCTGAAGAGCCCGAAGGTTACACTGAAGTCTGCTGCCACTCTTCTACATTTGTTATAATCTTTTCGTATCTTTCACAACTGGGTATTACTTTTGTAACACCTGGTTTAACTTTTACCAAACAGCACACAGCTGAAACGTTAGTCAGGACAAAGCTGTGGGAAGAATTATCCAGGACTGAAAAGCCTCAACTTGGTTGTAATGCAAAGGCTTTCAGCCAATGTGAGATATATGGTCAGTGTTTTGTCTGATCGCCCACACTGACAAACGTTCTACCCGAACTGGAGTTTATTCCTTTATGACAGCTTAAATTAAATCAGTGAAATCTGTATTTATTATTTTTTTTACTATTTGCTCAACTGTTTTTCTTTTATTGTTATTTTACACGTATATGTGTATATATATAGAGAGAGATATATAGATAGATATAGATATATATAAACAGATCTGTGTGTACAACTACGGGGGAATTGGCACGTGCTTAGTAAACACAGGTTACCCGACAAGAATATGTCGATGGTCACAACCTATGGCACTATGGAGAATAACAATAATAAAGGCCCAACCTCAGACAAGATGTTAATCCAGTTAAATCCTAATTAAATCTACTTTCAATGATGTAGGGACTAGGAAATCTATGATTGCAAATAATGACAAATAAATAATAGCCGACATTGCTTGAACCCATGTTCAATGTGACAGATCAGGTTTTGCTTGAAAGCAGGATGTGAGGTGTGGATTAACATTTTGTTCCCAACAAACTGTAGGATTAAATGTAATACATTATATTGGTTGAATAACAGTTGGTCCCATTTGAACTGAGATGGTCAAAAAAGTTCACAGTTGTGAATGTGAAGTTATTAACAGTATAGGCTTCCTTTTGCACATCCAAGTCACAGAAATGTGTATTTCTAGCATGTATTACTGTTTACATTAGTTAAAGGATGATACGGAAAATCCTTTCAGGGGCGCTAAGGAGCTGAACAAATTGAGGAATAACTCTGAAGGGCTGGGTTTGGCTGTGTATGTGTGAGAATGAATAGTCTTCTCCACACATACATGTCATCTACGTGATACTCAATACATCAGGGTATTATTCCTATATAGCAATGCCGGGAAACTGAACCAACAACCTGGTCTAACGTCCCATAACATCCGATAGGCCTAAGAATTAGCCGAGGACATGGATGTTGTTCATTTGTTGTATCTCAGGCAATACAGGGTCTCGAATTTCAAGACAAGCCACTGTCCCTGTGGCAGGTATAGAGTGATCTTTATAACGTCATTTTGAAATGTCCTCTAAATAAAGGTGTGATCTTATTTTGTGCCACGGGGGTTGGGGGTCGGGGGATTATAGTACTTGTTAGTAACTGTTAAACTAAGTTCTACTGATTATTGTGAAGAATTTGTGCATTGAATCCTTCATTGGAACATTCAAACTATTAGCAGTCCTTCTTCACAGTGACATCTGGGCTTTGCCCCATCGACCCTAGAGCTAATATTCAGGCTTTACAAGTTTTAAGCAGTCAACACCAGTTTCAGCATTTGCCTTGGGCATTGCATGTGCTTTAGCTTGTCTGTTTATCATGTATATTAACTGCTGCGGATGGCTTGTCACTGACATGTGAGGCCCTTGTTTAAGCAAAGCACATGCTTTGCAAGGGGTTGTGCAACCTCAAAGTTTGAGGTTTTAACAAGATTATGCAGCAACACCCATAAAAACATGCATCTAAACATGCATGCACGCAGACAAATGAATTGATAACTTGTTGGTAATTGTGATTCCTTCTGTTCAAATATTTGAGTCCCACAACCCAAGGTATGCATAGAAAGACAATGCTTTTGTCACTTGAATACAGGCATCTCAACTTGCCAGTGCAACAATCCTCATCAACCAATCATCAAGCTTCCTACACTATATCTGTAGGGGGCCATCAAGGTGTGCCTGGGGAACTGGCACCCTGCAAAACATGTTTGGAACCACTGAAATGTTAACAACGAGACCAGTGACAAGCAAATATTATCAATTCAGTGTCGCATTTGTAAAAAACCTCTTCAACTTTCTAGACAGTTTTTTGGCTACAAGGCATACAATGTTTTGAGGAAATCTAAATCTGCAATCAAAATCTACCTATTTCTAGTTTTAAGTTTGCATGACACAAAGAAAAAGTAACAGAACCAAAACACAGCATAAAACACCAAGACACTTGTTCACCCTCAGGGTCTCAATGGTATTAAGTCTGGGCTATGACCTAATGGGAGTAGCTTCATCAGAAGGTCATCACGTCCATCTCTCCCCACCAAGACAAAGATAACCAGACTTTGGCATTCTCTCCTCCTCCTCACAAACCTCAACTCTTTTTCCACCATTCTGGAATTCAAGGCAGAGAACTGAGTGTCAGGTTGTGCTACAGTATCAGCTAACAGGGATTGGAGTCAGATCAAAGTGGGACGGTGAAAAGAGCGAGATCCACACCCTGACTGCTCTGCACAGAAAAAGGCAAAGGAGCAGCCCCTCCTCCTCTGGGGATTGTAATGGGAGCGGCCGATTACCCCCGTGGACCAAAGCAAAGCAGAGCCTCCCAGGGGAGCCAGTGAGGCTCTGGGCTAGCATGTCAAAAGGAGGAAAAAGAGACGGTCTATACAGGGTGTTGGTGCAATGCAACACTGGTTTAGAGCCTCTACTATAGAGGGGCAGCTAATGCACAGAATGATCTGCTTGAATAAATATATTTATTTTTCACATGGGCACAATGACTTGACAACCCACATCCTTTGTCTGCAGCATCATCCAAGCCTGCTAAGACTTTTTCTTCTTCCCTCTCAGAAACAGGGGGAAAATCAAGTTTGGACCGATCTGCTTCCCAATTTATCTCAAATCCTCGCCGATGGAGATCTAATTTCAGCCTCTTAGTACCGCAAACAGGAAGTAGAGGCCCGTTGATGGACAGCCAATGGGGAGAGGAGCAGGGGGGTTAATAGAGTGTAAAGGAAAGCACAGAGATTCTTGCCATCAGTCAGTCCATCAGCTCTGCCCTTCAATTACTGAAGCACTGACATAGGCCTAATTGTGGTCTGTTAATAAGCTAAAAGCAA
Source organism: Galaxias rostratus (assembly GCA_036024795.1). NCBI lineage: Eukaryota > Metazoa > Chordata > Actinopteri > Galaxiiformes > Galaxiidae > Galaxias > Galaxias rostratus. The sequence continues at coordinate 3,564 of JAVQJS010095296.1, forward strand.
CTGCATTTGAAAAGCTGTCTATCAAGGTCTGTCAAGAGGTTTATGAAAGTTATATCCCAGGTTTTTTTACCAAGTTAACGTGTGATTTAAAAAAAAAACTCCACAATTGAATGTCTTGTTCAACCGAGAAAACGAAAAGTACAATTCTTACTTCTAATACCGAACCTTCTGTGTAGAAAAATGAATGCATTACCATAGCGGTGTTGACATTAATATGCATGTGATTGCCATAAGGAGGGGGCAGACGATTGAAGTATATGCTACAACATATTTAGGACCTGGGGCTTTTAACACGACTATGAATGAGCTTTGCACAGTCGTTAAAAAAAGCAAAGGTCACTGAGACAGGGACTTTGGAGGAAACGGTCATGGGTTAAAGCATCAGCACCAGATGGTAGGAAGCCCTCCGGTCACCAAATAATCTTAGATTAATGTTATGCTCTGGCTTCATGACACAGATATATTATTACAGAACAGAAAGATGGATAAACATGATTAACAGCATTACATGCTTTGTTTTTTATTACGTTCCCTACAGTCTATAGTGTGATATCAATGTTTGGCTGATCACTCCTCACGTAATCCTTCTTTGTGGGATTTCATCATCTTAGTGAAACAAAACTAAAAAGAAGTGTAACATAAGGGTTTGGTGTTAGTTCCCTGGTAGTTCTCAGGAGTGTAGTATTCACCAGGGGATGCCAATGTCTCTAGACAGTAACTGAAGATGGCCAGATATGTCTTCATCAAGAAGGACTTATAGAGACTGTGGGCCTTGAAAAACAATAAAAAAAACACAAGTTTTCTTTAAAAACAAAGGATTTCCATTTGGTGAACTTACAAGAACTAATGATTTGACCGTGACATGCCAATGACAATAGAGTAGATCATGAGAAGTATAATAAAGGGTTCCAAACAGGGCTGTGGGCGTCACTTCAAGTGATTTGAGATCGATTGTTCATACATTGTAGGCTTTGGAATGTTTAACATACAATTCTACAAGTATATGTCTGCATATGTTTACGTAATTTAATTCTATTTGAAATACGATATAGTAGTATCTTACTTTAAATGTATTGACCATTGCTTCAATATCTTGCGAGTGGGAAATCAGCCGTCAGATGTCAGTTTACAAGCATGAGGGGTACCTCAATTGAGGAACTGGTACCATTCCGTACAGAACAATAAAGCAGATCATTTTTCTAAATCAACTCACAGAGTGCGCATATAACTAGATTTAAAGTGTAAAACATAAAGATTCCATCACCGGAGTGCCAGAACAGACGAGATGTGACTGAGGTGCCTAGGTGACAATTCCATAGAGGTAAATGCACAAACTAATCGTATTAGCTATCGAGTCATGTTCTGTCCTTTCAAGTGCAACGTTGAGGGGGCTTCTCCATGAGAACTTCTACATGTATGAACAGGGTTCACAATTGTCTATTCAATGGGCAAGATGTTAAACCTGACATGCTGTGTGCATCTTAATTTTCTCTGATGACACAGTACATCCGTTCAGTTAAAGCTACTTGCTGGTTTTTGGCCGAACACCTCTCTTTGTTTTTTCTTCTTATATCTAAGGCTGTACGGCAAATATATCTGGTTGTCTGTGAATTTATGTATAAATACAGACATGCCATGGCATGATATGGATAAAAAACAGCATTCTGGATGTGATATTCATATAGAAAAAGTGTCCACCAGCTCTGTTTTATTAGTTTTACAACGCAAAGTATTTCATTATAATTTATTAACATATACAAACCTAATTCCGAGAAGGCGTAACTGCAAAATATAAACACTTTGCAATTTATCAGAACTGTGAACGTTGGCGTTGACATGCAGAGTGACTTTTAGGAATAGCAAAGGTCAAAGTTCAAGCAGTGAGGCAACATATTTTATACTCTTGTTTCTCAGCATTCACTCCTTTCTAACCGTATCCCTAACTCCACCATATGCATATGATAAAATGATACTTTTAACAGAAATGTGTGAAAATCTAGAAACCTACCAAAAAAAAAGTCTTGTTCAATGTATATAAAGTCAATTGTCTATGCCTGAGGCGAGTATGATACCTGAATGTCCTTGAAGCCCTCGTTCAGTTATTCATGTATTATGGGTGTGTTAAAGGTGTCAATGAATGTATAGGGGCTCGCCTTTAGTGTGAAAGACACAGACACTTTCAAAAAAAGGTTACACCTTTCACATGAAGACACAGGATTTCGGTATTGTCTGTCAGGGCTAAGTTAAGAAATGATACCCATCAAATCCAACAGTGATTTATATGATGATAGAAGTTTATTTTAATCTTTTTATATTAATGTGTTGTAAATGAATAATAAAAAGAGCAAATGTCCAAATAAGGATTATTCATTAGTAGAATCAACAGAGTAAATGTAGTGGATTACATTGAATTACATAAGAAACAGCAAAGATGCTAGTTAACCAATGGCAAGGTCAGGTCCTCCTTATTTCCCCGAATGTCTGTTCTGCAGTCCCACAAATAACACACTTGGTTTCATTTTGGTTCTGCTGCCCCCCACTGCTGTGTTATAACACTGCAGATGACCCTGTGCTCATGTCCCAACATAAAGAAAACACAACAATTATCCCCTAATTTAAGTACAGCAAAGGAATCATGACCAAAATAACCTGCAATATTAGAAAAAGCATGGTCTTATGTACCACTTAATTCCCCATCATGTCTAAACATTTATTTTTATACCAATAGAGGGTGTACTCTGCATTTAGATCTACAGCCCAACCCTCACCCATGGTCATGAGCTTGGAGTAGAGACCAACAGAATAAGGTCGAAATTACAAGAATATCTCATCTGGTCTGGGAACACCTCGGGATCCTCCAGAAGGAACTGAAAAGTGTTGTTGAGGATAGGGACGTCTGGGCTACCCTTCTTAGCCTTCTTCCACCGCAACCCGGCCCCGGATAAGAAAGATGTGCTTTTTAGGTTAAGTTTCATAATTCATTGCAATAGTTGGTACGAATGACAAGTGATAATCCGATGAGTCAACTGAGATGTGCATACCTCATTTTCCCCTCACAACAAGAGGGCCCACAGAGATGTCAACGCTGTCATGGTAAGACAGGTCCCTACGACCTCTCCAGTGATGACCAGGATAGCAACGCTTTGAATCAAAGTAATTCATGACAGGCTTAGATTTAAGTCAGTTTAACTGCAATTTAAATTAGATCCAGATTACTATGATGCTGATATTCTTAATAGGTATGTCCATGGTGAGAACTTTTTTTTCTAAACTTAATCAATTATACTAACAGAAACAGCATAATGCCTATAAAACTGTAAGCTATACGAATAGTTACTCACAGCACCGCAGTTGTGGTTCTGCAGTAGACACATGTGGACCTGGCAGTGGAGGTAGACATGGGAGGAGTTGTGGAAGGTGAACATCTGGAAGGAGAAGCGGGCGGTGGTTGACACACCATTCTCGTGGAATTGCACTGTACTGTCCTTTGGACTGGGACACCTGGAGGAGACAAGGAGGCAACAATAAAAAAAAAAGTGACGTCGGGTTTTGAAATTAGTTTTAAAGAGGGTTAAAAAAGCAATATTGTGGCATGTATCACACATAAGTTTCATTCGCAAAGACAGTTATGGTAAAAAAACAATACATGCAAGAATGTTGATACATTGATCATGAATAAATTAAGTAAGGATGTTTAATCATCATCTCATTACTCTGTGGTGATGAGATTCCAGCGGTCAGGGGAGTTAGAGTCGTTAACAGGGCTGGCCCAACAGGACTCGATAATCACAGAGAGCTGTCGGCCATCAACTCCCTCTGTGTGCACAGCAATGTACACTCTCTGGTTCACTTCCACGTCAACACTGTCCCTAGACAATGGAAAAAGGAAGCCAGCATCCCGAACACGGTAGAAGCCGTGTCCCGTTGAAAGCTTCTTGACCACAGTGCTATGGAGAGGCAATGCAAACAATGAACTTTCAAAAATAATGACCAAGCAAGGGGAAATAAATTACAAATGTGATGTTAAGGTGAAGCATTTAGGCGGACCGTTCCAACGCGTTGAGGCCAAAGGGCATGGACAGAAATTGGTATAGTGGGTACTCGCAACAGAAGCGAAGTTTGATACTTCTATGTCGGCTGATGATTTTCTCTTTGGGGTCTGGATCATTCTGGATGACGTTCTCATAGAAGAAGTGGGTGCTATTGCTCTAAGGGTGGTTTCGCCAAAGACATGAAATAACAGAACAAATGTATTTAAAATCACATCCTAAAAATCACCAAAGAAATTAAACATGCACATTTAAAAATATGGTTTACTCTGTCTGGTGTGTTACACAGGTGTAATTATGATAAACTCTGATGATAAACGCTTTAATTTAGAACAAGGAATGTGACTAGATGCAAATCAGTTGGAGCAAACCATTAGGACTGTACCTTGAGAACTGTACCGCAAATATTCTTGTCGTTATCAAAGTGGAACTCAAGACGTCCATTATGAAGTGTGCCGGTACACGCGGGGTCAGTCAGGTGCAGGACAGTAGAAGAGAAGCCAGCTTCAAACAGCTGACAGCGTGACAAAGACATGGTACCTGAACTGTTGAAGCAGTCCATGATTGAGTCTATGAAGATTAGAGATGGATGTAAGGCTAATTTGAAAGAATAGGGAATTGTGTATATCATACAATGAACGTAAGTAAGTACATTTTTTTTTATAAAGCTCCTTTCAAAACCAGTCATAACGTGCTGTGCAATGTAAAAACATGAAATGTAAAAACAGAAGATAACAAAGAAATACAAAAACATAAAATTACAAAGAAAGGACCTTTAAAACTGCACAAAATGTAAAAGGCTGAAACCATAGAAAACAAGCAAGCTTTTAACTGATTCTTATCAAGATATCCACTGAATCTGCATTATTTATGACTCTTCAGACTTTATGACTGATCCAGAGTCAGAGATACAACATCAAAAGCCTCATCACCCTTTGTTTTTAGCCTAAATCTTGGAACAGCCAAAACACCTTGGTCCGAAGACCTAACAGATTTCTGTGATCTCGCGGTGGCCAGCGGACACTATTTCTGCTATATGGAGTGTTTTATGTGATTAGGATAATTTTAAAAAATCAATTTAGCAGACAATAGGTAACCAGTGAGGAGAAGTCAATACTGATGTGATGTGTGACACTGGAGGACACATTAAGGCAAGCTGGAGCCGAGAGACAGAAGAGCGACTTGGGGTAGTGAACAGGGCATTACAGTAGTCTGGACGGGAGAAGACAAAAACGTTAATGACTTTTTTTCCAGCTCTTGGAAAAGCAATACAAATTAGATTTTGACTTTGACTTTGATATTTCGTAAGTGAAAAAAATATGATTGGACCACTTTTTTACATGCATTTTAAAGTTCATGTGTTGGTCAAGAAAGACTCCTAGCTTTTTTTTACATGCTTAACATTTGCTACTAGAGGACCAAAGCACTCCTCTATTTTATAAGAGAAGCTTTCTGGCCCTACAATGAAGAGCCCAGTTTTAAAGGTTGAATTCATTTCTATAGATAATTACCGTAGCTGTAGTTGTTGGGCCGTTGGTGGTTCTCATCACAGAAGCAGCCGTAGACCCCGTGCTGCTCTCCACACCACTCATCATCGGAGCAGTCCAGTTGATCACAGGGGTTGGACTCAGCTGGAGTAAAAAGCAAATTAGAGGGGGGAAAACTAAGAATCACATGATGGGTTCCAGGAGTTTAAAAGTAGACTCCAGCTGTAGATTACTGACAAAGCACACAACCCAACGTAAAAGTTGAAACACACCACACAGCAAATCAGAGCGCCATTCTGTAATATTCACTCCAAGGACAGAGCACGTCTTCTCATAGGCTGAGACAGCAGAACACAGCATCCCGTTGGCCGGTGTGTAGAGACACAGATCGTATACACAGGAAATGAAGTAGGGCTGTGGATCCGAGTGCATGTGGCAGGCACTGAATGGGCCACTGGTATTAGTGATGATGCTACAGCTAACAGAACAATCTTCTCGGAAAGGACAGTCCTCCCCATCTTCAAGCATGTCTGTGGCCCCACATCTAGAGAAGGATATTAAGACAAACAATAAGGGATCTAGGCATTTTCCATTGGTAGCAGATAGAGCAACAATGACATTCAAAATGACAGCAATCCTGAATGAATGTCTGGCTTCGAAAAGAATGACAACATTTTGGATACGTGCATTTTGTGAGCCTATTGGAACTCCAAAACTCACCCTGGCTGGCTTTCGTCTGCCTTCCAACCCTCGCCAAAGACATTGTCAGATAGTGCTACAGTGCCATTTGGTAAGACTTTGTCATCTCCAGGGTCTCCGTTTAAGTTTCCACACATGCCACAAACGGAGCCATAGTGGCTGTGACCCAGCGTGATCAGTAGCTGGCTGTGGCCGTCAAACTGGACAGTCAGATCACTGGAATTGATTACGACATAATCTGCATCAAGCCCTGCCAGAGACCCCAAAAAGGTGGGGACAGACACTTCACTACCATCAACCTGAAGAAGAATTCAAAGGATACCATGAGACTGGGGGTAACAGTTATTTTGTTAATTAACAAAAAAAAAAGAAGTATTTCTCAAACCGTGACTCTTTTGCTCTGTCCGATTCTGATATGGGCCTCCTCTCCTCCTCTCCGTAACCAAATGTCCACCTCAGCAACAAAAGAAACACTGTTGCTACCACGGTGATTGTTGGTGGCCACCACACGGAAGTTGAAAGCATCGCTGGAGTTGTTGGAACAGGTCTGGGCAACAATGTAGGAGCAGGTGCCCTGAAAATGGGCTAGTGCCCCATCGAAGGTAATATAATGTGGGTCACCCCACACAGTGCAGGTGGAGAAGGTTGCGGAGCAGCCAGTGCGACCATTTATGATGGAACAATCCTGTCGAGGGTTGCATGATGCGGCCGAACAACGGAGGTCGTTGGGCGAATGGCACTTACAGCGTTCAGTGCAATCTGGAACCCAAAAAACTTCACCAACCTGTAACAAAGGTTTATGAAAGTATTACTAAACAAACATAATGTTGACGGATCCTGCCTAATCCCATTAGTTTGGGGTGGGGTGGGGTGGGGGGGTAAAATGAGCATTACAATTCTACACGTCAGGAACTAAAAGACAAATACAAATACAATGGGATGATTTAAGCTTTTTGAAACATATTAGCCTTGTGCTGAAGCTGAATAATACTTTTTAGAAAACAGACACTTTGTCCTATGATGAACAGAGAGAATCTGGTGGGCCTGCTATAGCTGCTTAGCCCAACCTTGTATCAATTAAACGAAAAGGTTTAATGAAAGACTATGTGCAACTTTTTGTATTCATGTATAAGCAATGCTTTTCTACCGTTTGGACATTGTAAGGTCTGTGAGAGAATTAAAAAATTGTTGTTCAGATCAGTTCTTTTGAGTCAAGTGTCTTTAACAAATTTGGTCTGCCAGAAAACTGAGACTTTCCATTGTGCAAGCATGATTCATGTCACATTTGAATTAAAATGCAGTTTAACAATTACAAAATAAAAAGGAAATCTCATTTGCCATTACATTTTCAAAGACTTGTGATGGTGTCATATATTGGGCTTGCACCAATAGAAAATGAGGATACATTAATTAAATTGCATTATATTTTTTTATTTGAATTAACATTTAAATTACAGTCCGCAGTATGGCGGGGTAGGACTGAGCACATCGGAGCTCATCATTGATTTTTATTGGCATAGATATCCTTTTTGCGCATTTTATTTTTTATATTGTTCATAGGAACAGTTTTATCATGTTTTACTCATCAGGTGATGCTTTGTTTTTACTTTAACTCCTAATATTTGTGTGCTGTTGGATTAAGACTGAGCATCAGGATTTTGAGGACCCCCTTAATTTGGCAGTTGGCAAGACAGTGATGCTTGGATTAGGTAGCTCGCCAGGTAGGGGGCCTGCCCAACTTCCTTCTCGGTGCAAACAAGCAGAACCTCCACTGCAAAATCAGATGGGATAGGTGTCAAAGCAATGCCGCCCGCCACCCGCCGCATCTACTCCGGGCCAATCGAAGCCAGAACGGGACACTTAGTTGTCTTGGAAATCGATTGTAACCATCAGACAAGCTGTTTTTCTGCTTCATCACGCTATCACCTGCTGTCACAACTCTGGAGCACGGCCAAACCCAGACAGGGGGGAACGCCTGGGATCCACCAAGATGCAACGTTAAAATTCTCCTACTGTGGAGTTTAAAGAGGGACTGTGAGGGTTTTACTGTCAGGGTTTGACAAAATTGCAACTAATTTGAGCCATTTGTATATTTGAAGTGTTTGATTCTCTTTTTCTTTTTAATTTAGTGCCTTGTTTAACAGGGCACTGCTGCAAAAGAGACAGTCTCAGTCAGCTGACCATGTATAAATACATTTAAAGTAATACATATTGTACTGTGTAATATTGCATTACATGAACTATTAGTATAATCACAATCAATTACCAAAATTGCTCCCGGCTATGTTATGTTGTATTACAATACCAGGAATAAGGCTCACCTCAAAGTAGAGTCCATCATACTGGCAGCCACAACTTTGTACAGGGACACACTGTCTCCCACTCCTGTAGTAACCCGGATCACAGAAACAGCCCTCAGAGCACGCATTTTCAAAACTGCCGTCTACACTGCTGGCACATGTTCGTTCGAAGTCTGTCCCGCACAGTTCATAGTGGCTGTTGGCCGGGCACTTAATCGCTGCAATCAAACGGATGGGAGAATACAGTGTAATCAGCATGCCATTAAGGTGTTAATCCCAAAACCTTGCAGTAAATGAAATACATTGACCCGAAGATGCAATGACCTTAATGTGACATTCATACATTCACACCATATAATTAAACTACGTAATGCAAGTCACCTCTAAAATAGATTTAACATATTTAAAAGATTGTTTCTTTGTCACTCACCACAAGAGCTGTTTTGCCTCCAGGGGTAGATTCTCATGTTGGCTGACTGACACGCACTGGCGTAGGTCTGAATAGCTCTGCACAATACCTCCTGGCTTCTGCTGCCAGACACACATGTGTCAAACACACAGTCACTGAAGTAAGGTGCTGGGCTCACCACTCCGTGGCAAAAACTGAAGGGCCCTTCTGCATCTATGATGGTCTCACACTTCTCACGGGCCGCGGTTTCATTCCTGCAGGGTGAACAGGACGCTCCACATCTGTCAGTGCAGGTACTGCAACTCCATGAGGAGTGATGAAGTCGTCACTGCGATTGCCATTGAAATTCCCGCAGAGCCCACATGTCTGTCCACTATATTAATGATGTGAAATGTATTTAGGATCAAAGCATTGTTTAGGTACACCTAATCATCAATAGCTTCGACAAGGATGACATTAAATTATCATTACAATGTGGTTTGATAGAAGATCAGAGATTGACTTCTAGAGGACAGTTCAGACACCCATTACACCCACCTGTAGTTTGAGGGCACAGAGATGTATACTGTATTCCTGCCATCATACCTGACACCAAGACCAAAATATGTGCTGATAACAGTGTGAATGCCATTTGCAAAAACCACAACTCGACCTCCATTTAGAAGAACAGGTAGATTACTTGTGACACCATTCACCTGAAGAGATACGGAATACACAATTACAGGAATGGTGACCCATATTCCATGCATGATTAAATATATTGGATACCTATTTATTGAAAGCTTAGAACTAACTGCGAAGTCACATGATGTGCCTGAGTAAGTTCTTAAGAACATATCTGCATAGCAAAGAAGCAATAAGGGGTTCTGACAGAACTAGTTTCTTCTCTTACCTGCACAACACCTTCTCTGTGACTTGAGAGGATAATTTTGTTGCCCATCACAGCAACAAACACCTCGGTTATCACAGAAACTTTCAACCCTAGCCATGCCTCATTTCTGGCCTCCACTTGGAAAGGGTCAAGCTCTCCAGTAGAATTGCACAGTGTTGCCAGTGTATAACGGCAAGTACCTTGGAAGTCAAAAGCCTGTCCGTCAAAGATGAGGTAGTGGGGATCCCCTGAGGCAGAGCAGGAACCATGGGGATTCGGATGGCAACCGTATTCACCCTCTACCACACGACAGGACTCCTGTGGTGAACAGACATGTTGGAGGCATTGCACAGCCCCAGTCTTGCCATCACATGTACATAAGATCTGACATCCTACGCCGTCCCAGAACTGCTTACCAGCTTGACGATATTGTCCATTGTAGTGGCATCCGCAGGCAGTGGGCTTCACACACTGATCAGCGCTGAAGAGGAAGCCATCATTGCATTGGCAGCCCTCCTGGCACACAGCAGCACAAGAGAAGGGGAAGGAGAGGCTGGGGCAGGAATCGGGGCAGGAGCTACCACACACCTCATAGTGGCTGTTCTCTGGGCAGGTTTGCTCTGGAGTGGGAGAGACCAGATTTAACAATTACAATTTAAATTAGAAATTAGATTTAAATTAAAATTTGGTTTTTTATTTATCTGCAATGTATAAAAATGAACTCGTCGTTTTGGTTGCCATTGTGGTTTCGGCAAAGCCCCCCGAGGGAACCATTGTAGATGCCAGGCGCAGTAACACGCACAAAGTGAGGCCAGTCTGTTTGAACGGTTACGCCAAACGACGTGACAAGGACAATGCTGTAGATGCTGCTGTGGTAGATGCGAATTCGGTTGGACTCTGTGCTAAAGGGCAGTAGGACTTCCTTGCCATCAACCTAAAGGGAATTCAGGCAAGATAAATATGTAAAGCGTGATGGAGTAACAAGTGGCCAAAGTTCAGTTTAAGTCTGTTTTAAAGTTGTCAATCAAAAAAAATCCCAAAACATAGAACATAAACGTTAAGGTGGCTACAACATAACATTATACTTTATATTCAGTTGGTATCTGAGTAAACACAATAGACATGTAGTAGCCAACCTGGACTAAGCTGCTTTTTCCCATCTCAATGGACACTTGTGTTCCCTCGGCTTCGAATTTTAGCACTCTGCCAAAGTCTCTCTGGCCTCTGGGCACCTTCTCTGCTGCCACAGTGAAATGAGGATATGGGGACCTTCCCATAACCCTAATAAGGTTAAGTGTACATGCCCCTGGGTACTGGAACACCAGGCCATCAAAAGTACGATACGACCGGGATCCTTCTATCCAACATGTAGCATAGCTAATAGGCTGACACCCTAGCTCTCCGTCTTCCACCCTGCAGACTTCCTGCGGGCCACAACCATAGGTGGAACAACTCATAGAACCACTATCACAAGTGCAGCGCCTGCTGCAGTCTTGGTCAAGTATGACAGTTTGTCCTGAGTTGTAGTAACACCCTTCAAAGGTACAGCCACATTGGGCAAAAGGCACGCACAACCCAGCACTAAGAACATAGTTGCTATTGCAGATGCAGCTCTCTTGCATAGGGATGGAGCAAACCTCAGGGGCTATGAAATGGGTGCAAGTAGCAGGGCAACCTGTCCCCATGGCTTCAAAGTGGCTGTTGGCTTGGCAAGGAATTTCTGTGGAATGACAGGGAAAATACAGGCAATAAAACACAGATACAGGTAGGACATTGAGCTAAAATACGAAAGACATCTGTTCTAGCTGAAGGTCTCACTTACCACAAAACCCTTGTCGCCTCCAATTTATTGGTTGAATACCAAGTTGTTGACACTGGGTGGAATATACATTGAGGGACTGACAGAGGATGGGCAGGTACCCTTCCCCCACACAGAGGTCATACATGCAGCTGTCCACATAGGTCTGCGGGGGCAGCTGTTGGTGGCAAGGGGCAAAAGGTCCTGAGGGGTCTTGGAGAATGCCACAATAGGAGGTGTTCTGATAGACACTGGTCTGTGCTTCGGTACATGCTGCACAGCTCAGACCCCCGCATCCGATGTCACAGCCAGGGTCTTGGTCACCTTTTCCCTTCCAGCTATTGGCAAACTCGACATCGGAGCTCACAACCTTGCCCTCACGGGTGCGAAAGTCGTCCTGTTGACGGTTGTTGAAGTCTCCACAGAGGCCGCTGGTGGCGTTCTGGTAATCACCAGGCAAGCTGATTCTGACATAGTGGCTCGCATCGTAGGTGACAAACAAGCCAAAGTCTGTGCTGACTGCTATGGAGAAACCTGATTGATATACCTGGACGTTCCCATTGCTGAGGGAGAATGGAGTAGAAACAAAAGTGCCGTTAATCTGAAAAGAAACAAGATACATTTGTTGAGGTTGAGAACTCGCTCTCACTTTTTAAAGGCCAAGACCATTATTTAAATATAGTATTAAATGTTTCAAAAAGATAAAAATATGACTTTCAAATTAAGTGAAAAGAAGAAAAAGATTTTTCTTTGACCTTTGCTTTAGCTCTCTCTCCTTTGACCAGCTCAATGCTCTCGCCATAGACAAATACTTTGACAAGGCGGGTCCAAGACACCCGGGTACTGCCTCTGTTCTCGTTCTTGCCCTCTACTCTGTAATATGGCAGACCACCACCGGACTGTTCAGAGAGTACATAGGTGCAGGTCCCCTGGAAATGGAACACACTGCCATCAAACGTGTAGTAATGGGGGTCCCCGGCAACAGTGCAGGTGGTACGCGGCACCGTCTGGCAGGAGTACTGAAAAGCTGCCGCTCGACAAATCTGTGAGAAGGAGCAAGGCTGGCTTTGGCATGTGAGGCCTCCAGCCAAGCACCAGCACCTCTTATTACAGGTTTTGTCGGTCCAGAAAGTATCACCAAGCTGAACAGAGGAACCTGGGGAAGAAATGCAGTGGAATGTCGGTCACAACATCAATCTTTCAATATGTTAATGAGATACTCCTATTTCTGCGAGGTGGCTCTATACAAACATCGCAATAAATATTTCTGAAACCTTTTACCATTAAAAGTGCAGCCTTTTGATCCCATGTCTACCCGGAAGGCCCAGCGACCTGAAACATTAACATTGCTGCTCTGGTTGATTAAGTTACTGGATGATGTGTGGATTACAAAATGGTGATCAGAGCCGATTGTGTCATAACCAGCCTTAAAAAAAGGGTGAAAAAAGAAAAAAAGTTGGACATTTGCAATTTGCAATATTTGCAATAATCAGTGCAACATTTTTTTTTTTTTTTATGATAAATCCTTCAAAGTTCAAAGGAAATTATATTTTAAATAAATAAATATTTCCATGTCTCTTCCAAGCCTAATGTCTAATAACACACCAAATGCTCACACAAATTTAACAACGCTAAAAAAGGTATGTTAAAATTTAGCATTTTTCAGAGCAGCAACACATCCCCAACAACTTTTGTCATCAGCCAAATATTTCAAATTGATCTTAACAGTTACATGTTTGCATCGGTCATACATTTAAATGCACTGTATGAATAATGGGGACCTTCCAATGATCCCCATGATAATGATCGTACCAAACGAATGCCAACATAGAATTAGTGCTGACCTGTTTTGGGGCCAATCTTGGAGCAATTAGCCCATAATTAAATAAGATGAACGATAAGTTGCCCCCAGAAATCAAAACCGCTTGAAATGTTGTTTCCTACAAAATTATCAAATATAAAAAGGTTATTTTGGTTAGTTTTTAATTAATGTTTCATACCAATGTTCAGTTTATAATGTTTCAAAGAAATGCACTTCAAATCAGGCTAAACTAAGACATAAGCAAGATACCATTCTACTGGCAGAACATGAATGAATGTTTGAATGAACGAACATATGAATGAATGACTCACTGTTCCTGACAAGGGAAAGTACTCCACTTTATCCCATGTTGCTACAAAGACCCATTCAGCAAGAAAAAATAGGTTCGGGAAGTACTGGTTGATATCTTCTGTGGCCTGTTTCACAACACTTCCATTGGTGTACTGTTGGTGGGATATATTACCATTTCTCCTGTTGTCCAAATCCGTCGAAAAAGGAGCAATAAGATTTATCTGGGAATGTGCAGGGAATTGATAAGGAATGTAACTTCCCCATGGCTCGTCAAAGGTCAAATGGCCATTATTGTTTACCTGAAAGCAAAATATAACAATTCGATTGTCATTCTGTAATATGGCAATTACCAACAATGATAGTTAAGTTTATAGACCATTGTTAAAATAAAAGCAATATAAATGTGTGTTAAAAATACATAGCTTGTGAAACATACAAATTCTGCATATTATGGTCATATTATATTATTTTACTGCATATTATATCTAAATTGTATCCACACACATAGATCTGTCTGTATATGTTTCCAAAGTAGATAAAGGTTTGTTGTAAGCGTGTGACCTCACAGCTTCCATCATCAACCGGGGGGCAAAACACTCCGGTTCCATATGTGTAAAAGGGACCTGTATTGACTGGAGTGGAGTGGAAAGGGAGAGCAGGATTATGTGTGCAGGTAACTACACCTGTATTTACTGTTAACATGGACCATAATTTATTGGAAAAATAGTGTATTTTAACATTAAATTGGGTATTCGATTTTGTGCATGGTCCATAAAGATTAGTCAAAAATATATGTATATTTATAATATGTATACACATATCTGAAACATAACTTTACGATGGCTGGTCCAGACCAGTTGAACTGAACTTGCGACAATAAGTAAAACATACACAAAATCGAATACCCAATTTAATGTTAAAATGTACTATTTTTTCAATATTCAGTGCCAGATCAGAACGTATTTAATACTACATATTAGATGAAAAATTAAACACGGACTTTGATTAAAAGTAAAGACGGCGCCGTGAGAGGTGACATTCTAGGCATGCTTGGTTAAGCATGTATACATTTGCATACGTTTTTGTGTTAAAACATATTTGTCTGCTATATGTACTTAAGGATACTTACCACCAGAGGTCCCAGCAAATGTCATCCGAGGAACCACAGCACCTGTAAAAAATAAATAAAACAAAGGAAGCTTGAAGTTGATCGTTAGCGCTGTATACACTTTGGTAATCTAATTTGTTTTTCTATTCTGTGAAAACTAGGATCAAAGGCCTTTTCTATAGAAAAAAATGTTTAATAATTAGAGTTATGTATTATTATTAAGTTATTATTATAACACACTTACATATCAATCCCCAAAGTAGAAAATAAGTCATGATGTTACTCCACGTATTCCAGAACACAGCAATCACATCTTTGAACAAACAATTATTGTGATTGAGAAAATTTGTAAACATTCGTAATAAGTCTCATTAAAAAAACGTAGAGCATCTAAGATGCACACACCTGTTTTGAAGTCACCTTCCTCTGACTCCTGTTAATGTGCATAATGTGGTGCTGCGTCTTATAAAGAATGTACATCTCAAAAACCAGTTTTTTTGTTCTCTATTACTTGATGATTCACGGAAATGTCGTTAGTTTAGATCCCCCTGCCTGTAAATCACTGGAATCTGGCTTGTAACCTGTTTATATACATTCTCTCATCGAATCCGGTAAGTAGCTGTACTTTAGGTAATGGCTTGCATAATAAAGTAGAATACATAAAAACATACAGATTGTGGTTTGATTTGTATGAATCTGATGAATTTAGGAA
>JAVQJS010095299.1:0-11083 GCA_036024795.1 Galaxias rostratus
CCCCCCCCCCCCCCCCCCCCCCCCCCCCCCCCCCCCCCCCCCCCCCCCCCCCCCCGTGGACCTAGGCGAGTATGTAAACGGAGAAACACATCACATCACATCAGCGCAAAAGTAGCTAATCCATGAAAATACAGCAAAGTGACACCTGTTTTCCTTTCTTTTGTAAGGAAGGATCGTGGTAATTTTACATCTGACTTGTTTAGGAAAGCAATAACCCAAGCTGAGGGAAAATTGTCCTTCCAGCAAAATCTGCAGGGAAACAAGGATGCACCTATTGTGGAAATTGAAAGGTAACCATGTGCCTTTTGCTTTCATTGGAAAAAGTCCAAACACTTCTTGGACCCATCCTATGCTAGCAGATTATTTTAAGACTACTGGGCCGCCGATTATACCTGCAGTTAGGGATACAGTGTACACAGTGTTTGTGACATTCATTTCGAATAACCCACTCATAACCCATTGACGTGGAAGTGTGCGGACAGTTAGAGTGCCTTATTAGTAGATATTAGTAGTACTTAATGAGTACAGTACAAGCACAATGCATGAATAGGTTTTCAAGATGCCAAAGGGACAGTTCTAGAATCGAATAGCAGATGGTAATCTCGTATGGATAATTTGTACCTGTAACCAGTCGTTTCTGTTAATAAACGTGTCAACACACGCTAACTATGTCCTGTCATTAGTCATTCTGTCACGCACTGACACTCCTGGCACGCTATCACCCTTTTGGTCCCATAATACATTTGTGGACTAAACCGATGATCCCATTTCATCAGTTTGATTATAAAGAGCGAAGTTGGTCATAACTGTTATGGTGACCCACATTAGGAGGCTTTAAATAGCAACTATCTGTATGCAAGCTGTTAGAAAGAAACCTGCTTGATTACTTCAGAGATTAGCTCCTCTGGACTCGATGGGGAGCATTGCTAGTCATTGTTGAGCTAAATACTAAAGGGGTCTTTCCATTGAGTGACCTCACAAATGGTAACTGTCTTCAACATTCAAATAAAATTTCAGCGGTCGGTCAAAACTCAATTGTTTTTATGGAAAGCGCAAATCATTTTATTCCATGTTATTGCTTATTGCAGCCGCCTAACAGGAACATGTAACTGCTGGTATACTACTAGAGAAGTCCCTTCACCATAGTCATCAGTTATGAGAGGCCGCTCGTTATAATAATAGGCTGGCAGCACTCCATATGAAAAGGAGGAATCTATTTAAAATATTGCAAGACTGGCAGGTTCCGCAGGAACGGTTTCTGGCCTACAACAACTGAGGAGATCATTTTTATCTGTGAAACATTCCTGTTGGATATACATTTAAAATGTGAAATGTAGATGTGTAAAATGTGTTTTTGTAAATATTGTTTATTGGTATTTGCAGCTGTTTAACATGAACGAGTGACTGCTGGTGTATAAAACGTCCTCCAGTAGGCATTTTGTGCAAATTCTACTGGGCATTCTCCAGCTGAGTGTCAAACTTACCACTAATGGCAGTTGAATAGCAAGCATGCCCTTAAGAAATATCACAGGCATTTGCAACAGTGGGGGGCAAACTCTACAAAGGTCATTTTTTTACTCTGACTGAAGGAAAGGGTACATCAATGGATGGATTCTTATAGAGTTATGGTGGCCAGATACTGTAAATAATAATCGTAAAACAATGGATGTGTCTGGGTGTTAAAAGCCTGAATGCAATAATGTTGTTTTATCTGGTATGTTTATAAACCTAGAAAATACATATATTTTAGAATCAGCTGACCGAAGACTTCTTAATTCCGCTCATAATGTAAAGGAAAAAGTTATGTTGCTCATCTTGACAATTATAAAGCAAACTGCAGACTAAAGCGTATATCTCTTGAACATATAACTACACTTTTTATACATTTGGATCTGCTTTTTTTTGTGTGGTTCCTGCCGTAATATAAAAGGGTGTCCACACGGCATGCAGAGACATGGAGCAAAAACATCCAACCCTGATGTTGACGTTGTTTGACATGGCTGTGGCCTGCCCACACTGACTCCTGCCCACCCTCATCCAGGGCCAGAGCTCTCTCTGTGTGTGGGCACCATAGCCGATAAGTATTCATCTGCGACAGTATGTTATAATATTGTAGGCTTTTAATGTGCTAGTCCTTGAGCCATGACTCTAAGAGAACGCCCCTTTTATCCAAATTTATGCAGTTAGATCTGAGCAGCTAAAAGACCTGCAGGCAGGGATGACCATTTAACTCCTATATAATTGGACAACAAGAGTGTGGTTTGATGTTTTGCTTTCTGGTGATGACTTACTCCCTACTGCACAACTAATGTTACACCGATTGTACCTTTTCCATATCCTGCTAATCAAATTGACGGTTCGATCTGTGGAGTGGTTTTGTCACTTATTACTCTCTACGTGAACGATTTCGACGTAGTGTTAGTTCAATGATTTGAGTTTGAATCAATCAAATGCTACTTGTTCAATGCACATGTAAAATGACCCCAAACGAAAATGACCAATAAAGTAAAATACCATTACTGAATGTTTGATTATGGTGTGGGAACACGGAAAGAATGTCTTGTCCAAAGAAATGTGCTGCCTTGAGAGGGATCAGTTATCTCCAACCTAGACTAGGATCCACTGAATCCCACCAACAGGAACAGGAAAATCAGTGTTCCCATTGAAACGTCTTGGTCTTTTCTGGGCCCCTCACGTTGTACTGTCACACAGTGTTTTAACAGTTATGTTTGTCCGTGAAAAAGGTTGGACAGGGGAAAGGTTGGTGCCATCTCACACCTCGTGCTGTTATGTAACTCTGAATCCGAAACGTATAAGTTCAAACTGTGGAAAAAAATTGGATGCTTTGCTTGTGCAGCATCCTTTGGTGAATGCATGGTGTGCCGATGGAGAACTGCAGCCACTTCCATCAATAAAATGATTAACTCAACATAGACGTTTTCGGCTTTTTCATTACCTCTATTTCGGTTTTAAGCTCCTCTGACATTCAAATTCCAATTGACTACAGTATCCCAACAATCAGATCTCCCAACCGATGCTTTTTGGTCACTAAACCGATCACATTTAAAGTTGTAACAAAAAGAATGGATCGGACTGTACCTCTTGGGGGCTTAGCCTGAGGTCTGAGGGAGATTTGGCAAAGAGGCATCATGCAAAGATGAACCCGATCCCACCCTCACTGAGAAACTGTCGGTGTAGAAGGTTGGCTGGCCTATTGATAAGCCGAGGTCACCCTTTTTTGCTGGAGTAAGCACACCTCCCGTAGGGTGGACGTGCAAGGTGGGGCTGATGTTCGATCGATTTGATTTAAAACATTGAGTTTACTTGCGCTACTCTCTGCAGTCAGAGAGCCACAGGATGCCAACGCAATGCAGACCAAGGAGGACAGCGCAAAGACTGAGGGGCGACTAGGCTCTGGTCTTACAAGGTATAGTTTTCCTTTCTTTCATTGCTTCACTTTACTTTTGAAGGAGCTGGATATGTAAATACTTGTTTATAGATACTAAAACTGTTTAATTAGTTTTAAAACAGGTGACATTTGGTGAAGAAATGGGTTAAGAATCTACTAATAATTTAAAATAATACTTGAATGTTTATACGAAATACTTGAATATTGAGAGAAATCTTATGGTTCATAGAAGTTAGATGAAACAATAAATAATATAATTTAATACTACCTATGTTCTAGAAGTTTTATTTCTTTAAATCATATTGATGAGTGTCTCTCTTGGCGATCGACTTAACGAATATCTGTCAAACCATACTAACCGCATTGAACCATTAGCAAATAGACGGATGCCTCTGACAAAAAAGCAATCAGCTGTTATTGTCTCCTGTTCCTTTATGTGTGTTATGGGATTGGTCATTACAAGAATTAACAAGAGTACTTGTTCTGGTTTGCTCGGTGAGCACTCCCAAAAGTTTAGTGTGGAGGGTTTCTCATTGAGTTGGAACAGGGCCAGTCCCATCGGCCGAGGTGAACGATGAATAATGGAGAAACCGAGGACCCTGTTGACCAATGTATCACTGCCGTTCAGAGAGTTGCCAGGAAGAACGGCCTTTCCACCTCCGTACGAGCCCTTCAACGCCGGCATGGGTTAGGCTGGGCAGACTAAACACAGCGAGCACAGTTAATATCATCTCCGCCATCCTTCCCAGACCTTACGCAATGGCCTACAGCAATGCTTCTCTTTTGATGTTGAATTCCGCACTTTTAAAATCATTTGATGTGATATGCTGTAATTGGGAACCTTTTGTTCACTCCGGTGACCCAAAACGGGATCATTTGAATCACTTAAGATGACAGCTGTCAGCAGTCATTGGAGAAGTGGCTGTTTAAAACGTTTAAAAACTCTTAGGAGAAGAGGCTCAGCACACTGCTATTGTGTTCCTGGCATAACAGTAGGTTTTGTTCACAATCATCCATATTTATGACCTCGAACAGTTCACTTTCCATCCATCTACTCCCATGTATATTTCATAGAACAGAGAGTCTTCTGTAAAATACCCTGCAGTTGTTACCAGTTTGTATCAGCAATTTAGAAACATTCTAATCCATGCAGTCACACGTCTCTGGTCTCTCTACCGTCATCCGCTACTCTCGGCCGGCTCCTCTCCTTGCCCTGCTTCTCTCGCTGTTGCAGTGACACAGACAGAATTCTGAGTCCCTATCATTAGGCCACTGTCTTGCTGTCTGTCAAGACCACCTAGCCCGTTGGCAAAGCCGTCATGGCGTCACTGTGGCCTTGTTCTCTTGTTCTACGGTACAAGGCAAGGTGCCAAGCATGGGCGATTTTCATCGGACAATACAAGTCTCTGGGTGGTAAGAGAGAATGATCAAGTAAAGGGCCAATTTATTTGACAAGCTTCTTCATGTCCAACCTCCAATTACCAATTTTTTTTTTAAAGGTCAGAATAAAAATACAGAAGATAGTAAAAAGAAGGATTGACTCTTTCCCACTAAGAGATTGATTTGAGACAGAATAATTTTGTGTGTGTGTTGGGGGGAGTGGGGGGTGGACCAATACAATCAGTGAGGTGTCGGACCGCTGGGCTTTGGATAAGAGAGTGATTGGCAACAGCGGTGCCATTAAGGATGGACCCAGAAATAGATGTATTCTGCCACCTCCGTCACAAAGCACTGCTTCTCCCATTATCCTGCCCTCCATTGTCCAGCCCCCCCCCCCCAAAATAATCACCACTCGTATGCATAAGACGCTTTGTGTGTGTCAGGTAGCGTGCAAGAGGGTTCTGCTGAGAATGCAGACACACTGGCGGAGATGGGTGCATATAATGAAGTGCTGTGCAGGACCCCCCTACCTTTCTGTCCAGTGCACCTGCCTCACACAGAACTAACAGGAGGGAGCCGAAGAGATTGTCAAGCAGGACAGAGACGGCGAGCGAGAGAAAGGGGGAGAGCGGGGAGAAAGAGAGGGTCTTTGAGAGAGAGGAAAGAGAGAGAAGACAGAGACAGCAAGAGAAAGAACAGAGAGAGGGAGAGAGAGAGGGGGGACGGGGGACGGGGACGGGGGAGAGGAGGGGGCACAGGGAGTGAGAAAGAGTGGTGCTCCAATTAAGGCATGGTGCTCCAGATACCTCTCCTCTCCATAACTGTTGCAATTTCCTGGGGC
Source organism: Galaxias rostratus (assembly GCA_036024795.1). Lineage (NCBI taxonomy): Eukaryota > Metazoa > Chordata > Actinopteri > Galaxiiformes > Galaxiidae > Galaxias > Galaxias rostratus. The sequence goes on from JAVQJS010095299.1 coordinate 5,631, forward strand.
AACAACTAATCATGTATACATAAGAAAATTTGGGTATCCGTAAGATTGATTTTTCTTTTCTATAGTAGATGGAGGATCGTCCATCGAACAATGTATTTTTCGACAATGCCTGCCTGTAAAAGCACGTCGAAATGAATTAGAGAACCCCACAGGTTAAGAATAATTGTGGCCATTGTATATCCAGAAGGTGGCACTGTAGCAATGATCTGAAATTCGCCTAAATTTGCGATCATACCGAGCGCGCAGTGCAGCGCAGCCATTATGAGTGGGAAAGGCAATACACATTCTAAGGCATATGTGCTGCTGTGGGTGATGAGACAATGTCATTAAGCTCGGTCTACGCTTCGATCGAGTTGGATTTACAGTAACGGGCTCACGCAACCCCTTGGTGGCCTTTATCATGTATGGCGATGGAGAACACAGTGTTTGGGACCGAGTTGGACGTCCAAGGCGGGACTGCATGTGTTATCTTGGACCCCCAACTACTTTGATGCCCATGTAAGAATTATAGTAAACTTTCAATGGACCGTAAGCTTATGCTTAACAAAGTAAAAGTCCAGAATGGCTGTGGCGCACATGGAATTGTCTGGGCATGCTGAAGGCAAATGCCCAGAAAGAAATCTGCTAACACTATTTTAAATCTCAAATCTTTGGTTTTTAAACATAATTGATAAGATTATACATTTTAGCTATGTAAAGCGTAATCCAATGATTTTGCTTTGAACCTGCACTTAACTCGATATGTTTTTCTTCGTCTTACAATTGAAGTAATCAATTTAATAATGAAATGTTTTCATAACCATTGTGTAAATACAAGTATAGAGTTTGTGTTTTAGAACAAATCAAATTATCCAAGGGTAAAGGACACGAGTGACTTATTAGCTGAATTTACATACGTGTTTTTTTTCCAGACTTACGGTGGGCTTTTCAGAATGTAAAGTTGTCCAATTAGGTCAGAGTGACAAAGCACTAAAGACCTTCATGTGGGTTGGCTATAGCCAAGTATAGGCACTTTTTATACACTAAGACTCCTCCTATTGCATCGGAGATACATCTTTCATAGTGTTACTCATTTAAAAAAGCTTTTAGGACCACAAATACTATGAAGTGAAGTCAAGCTTAACCTAAGTTGATGTGGTTATGTGCTCTGGTGTGGATACACGCCACGCCGACATGGAATGTCACAGTTGTTGCGTCTCCTTATTTCCATATCAGTTGTAATCGATGCTGGCCTATCATTAACAACATTTCTGTTCAGTTACCCTCATATGATTGCTTAGTACATGCAATATACAGCAATGCACAAGACCCGTCACTTCAGTTTAGTGTCTATTATCTTCACTGCTCCTTTGCGAGCGCAGGACCAGTGAAGGATAATCATTCCCCACTCCGTGCGCTCCCTGCGCGCGTTAAGCCCTGGTCCAATGTTGGCGGGTCGGTGTCATTGGCCATTCTGTTATGGAATAACAATAACTGGTTCTTGTGTTTCAAGAGCCAGTATCCCCAGCGTCCAAAACTTGATCCTTAGCATGATCCTCGGCTTCCACGTTTTGCCATTTATTCTCTCCTTGCGCCAGCGGTTCCCGCCGCTCTAACCATAACACACATGTCCTATTTTTTCAGTGGGATGCGAAGGTCGCCTGACGTGAGCCCCAGAAGGCTTTCGGATATCAGCCCCCAACTCAGACAACTGAAGTATCTGGTAGTGGATGAGGCAATCAAAGAGGAGTTAAAGTCATCCCGCTCCGTTGAAGACATTAACAGCGCGTCCATCGAAGAGAGAATATTAAGAATAACTGGGTATTATGGTTATCAACCTTGGAATGCGGTCTACAATAGTAAGTAGGCTGTCTGCCACCTTTTTAGGCCTGTAAGGCTGTCAAATATGTAATACTTTGCTGTCATAATTATTGCAAAAGGTACATTGACTTTACATTGACATGGACTAGAATGGGTGTCTTACAGAAAATAGTTAGAGATTGCATGTGACAGGGAGAACGTGCAATTGTCGTTGATATAACTTCACACTATGCACATCTAATTGCAGGTCACTGAATCAAACGGCTAGGTTACAGACAAAGTAATTTGTTTGGTCTCGATGCAAGGCCTCTTTCAAGATAATCAGTTACGGCCTTTTATGAAACAGTAATTAGTTGCTGAATTTAGCCACAGTACCTCTTGTTGCTCATGAATTAATCACCTAATTATCAGTAGTGTCGCACAAGGAACGGAAAAGTGCTTTGTTATAGTTGTGCGGTTGTTTCGTAAATAAGGAAGTGGAAGTGTACAAGAATTTTCTTTAATGTCAAAATCTGACAACGCCACAATCTGGCATTGTAGCCAAGTTTAGTGAACCGACTTTTGTGAAGTTGTGATGACCCAGTTAGGTATGGCCACTGGTCTGAAAGCTGCTGACTGCATCATAAAATGTGAACGAGCGGGATGTTATGTTTACATGGTGGTTTGTCTGTGTCCTCTTTCAGGGATATATTTGTTTGGAGAATAGGCTGCGTGGGAGTGTGTGGGAGCCATTATGAACGGGCACCAATAGCAGGTGCATTGAAGCCCCGTGGGATTTCTCTGTGATGCTTTGGTTACACACAGCGGTCCACAGTGAACTGATAGACTTGTTTGATTTGTACAAGCTGGTTTGCATGGTATGTGACAAAAAACGTTGTTACTTCCCCATATTAAATGTTCATCATGAAAAAGTATTTCGTTTGTAATTAGAAGTAATTGTTAACACAAGTGAGGATTTCATTGCCTAAAATATTTGTCCAACTATATTCAGTAGCCTGGTTCCTCCTCCTTTGCTGTTCTTTAGAGTTGTTTCACATGTAAGCAGGCACACAAACTATTGAGTCAAAAAGCAAGGACATCTGTGGATTATATTTGTGGGACAACATGGCCATCTTCGATCAGATATAATACGTGTGTGTGTGTGTGGGTGTGTGTGTGTGTGTGTGTGTGTGTGTGTGTGTGTGTGTGTGTGTACGTGTGTGTCCTTGTGTGTGTCGCACCATGTGTTTGTATATATGAATACCTTTGTGCGCTTGTGGGAATGAAAAAGGAGAGCAGGCATTGTGGAGTTGTGAGACCTTGCATCACCATTGGCTCCCTGTACTGGGAGTTCAGCTGGTGTTCCAACTACCAATACACAGAGACATCTGACTATTCTGGCAAGTCAAGCAGCTAGACTGAAGCTCAATGGACTAGAGACCATAGACAAGATAGCTATGATATGCTGCGGGAGCCAGTGCCAAATGTCTGTTTGTCTACATAGACGTTTTTTAATTCAAACCCCACCTTCAGAAGCTTCAGCTTAAGTTTCAGTCACCATAGGCTCGCATGTTTGGGCATTAGATTTCAGTAGATGACGATTCTGTGATCGTTTGAAGAGCCAACATTTCTGCTGTTACAGTATGTCCGGCTCAGCACCATGTATAACACCAGGAGCAAAACACTTATGCCCTTGACCAAGATATGTCACATTTAGACCTTGCAACCCTCAATCAAGCCCGGGGACTTCACCAGCAACGTTCCAGCTGTAGTGCCGCAAATCCACAGTCTGTCAAATTACAAGGTACTATGTCAACGGCACAGGCAAACGCACAAACATTCATCGCAGACACTCGTTTTTAAGTAGACCGTAAGACTCGCTGTTGTTGATCCCTGTCAGCTAATTGCGCACCATTCTGTCCGATTCACGTATATTTAAACTGCTGTGTAGGCCCGAATCTACATATCGTACCTCTTCCGAAAGACAATGATATGTATTCAGAGGACGCATCGAAGAGCAGCTATTCATATGTCATGGCATTTGACACTTCGGCGGTAGATATTGCATTTTTAAGCTTTGGTTAATCCTCAGTGATTCAAACACAAGAGTGTGTAAGATGAAGGCGTTCAATGGTATTCACACATCAACATAGTTATTTGTATTAGTTGGTCGATTGGTCGGCTGAACAGAACTGAAGTCTGTCCTGTCTCGCAGGCTGCCTGTACAGTCTTTCTTGAGTCACCCATCTCTTTGAGCGGACCTCTCCTCTCTGACTCAAACCCTAAACGTAGCCGGGCTGCATTCGGGCTCAGCCATCCTTTCCCTTTTGATCCTGTGGTTCATAAATCATTCAGACCCCGTCGTTACATCCCCAGTGGTCCACCAATCATGCTCTCCCAGTTGCCTGGGAGTATTGCCTTCTCGTTTAAGGTTGTAAGGAGGACTCTGTCTTAGAGGAAGGACTCAGTGCCACGGCGCTGCTGTGCGCTGGTTTGGGTGCGGAGTTGAGTTATGCAACAAGATCACATCCATTACAGAAGAGGGTGCATAAGATCATAAGACACCTGCTACTGGACCCCTGTGTGTGCCCAGCAGTCCTGCTGATGATTAGTGTTGGGCCTCTGCTCCTCCAGCCACCCTGTCCGTTCTGTGCTCGTGTCGTGGTGTGCACACGGCTCTGTTCTCCATGAAACCGGAGATAGAAAAGCACAGCAGGTAAAAGCAAGTGAAACAGCAGGCAAAGACAAAGGATCTAAAGCACCGCATTCTGAAAGTAGGGTGTTTCAGAGGTAATGCACCCATACTGTGCCGTGTCTTAAGAGTGAGCGCCATTGTATTGACTCTTTGTTTGAACTTTATTGTGCCCCCCCCCCCCCAACCACACTTCAATAGCACGTGGGGTCTCTGAACTGAGAAAATAGAAGGCTTGGCGACGGGTTGTCGTTTAAATTTACATTACTGCTCCTTCATCCAAGAATCCGCAAGCGCGCCATGCACATGTACACACAAACTCATACACACTCTCTCTCTCTCTCTCTCTCTCTCTCTCTCTCTCTCTCTCTCTCTCACACACACACACACACACACACACACACACAAACACACGCACATACACACATCTAAACACATACACACATAATAACCTCACCAGAATCTTCCCGGCTCTGACTCTAGGGTCAAAGGGCACCAGGAAGTCTGACGGAAGGTTACAACTTCTCAGCAGTTCTTGAGCCTTGAGTGCAGCTGTAGAATCAAACGAGAGAAGAGAAGAAAAGCTGTCACTCTCGCACCATTTTATTTTCAGTTTTATTCCACAGAGCTTGTTTTTTAAGAGATGTTTTCCCCCCTTTTTTGCTGTTGAATAGTGCACGTAGTTATAACAGTGTGATGTTAAAGCGCCACCTGTTGGAGGGAGGTCAGTCCTGTCGGGATACAGTTTCTTGACCTGGATGGCCACCTCCTGCAGGGCCTCCACCGCCTGAACCTGCTTCCTGAAGCTGTCCAGCATGCTTTCCCCGCAGCCTAGTAGATAGGCCTCCAGCAACACCGCCATCCGCTGGCGGAAGTAGGGACAGCTGGACACCTCACTGCGCACGTACCAGAAGAAGAAGTGGCCGATTCTCTTGCTCTGTGATATCGGTAGGGGATGTGTGTGTGTGTGTGTGTGTGTGTG
>JAVQJS010095336.1:2500-11369 GCA_036024795.1 Galaxias rostratus
CTATGTGTACTGTTTTCACTGTTCATATTTGAATGGCATAGTGTTACCTCAGGTATCTAGAAAGGAACCTCCAAACTATCACACATCCTCCTCTTTGACTCTCAACACAGATGCTCCGCAGGGCTGTGTGCTCAGCCCTCTCCTGCATGCCCTGTTCACCCACGACTGCGGAGCATAACACAGCTCTAATGTCATCCTCAAGTTTGCTGACAACACTTCTATCTTGGGCTTCATCCCAGACAACGATGAGATGGCCTACAGAGAGGAGGTCAAGGCACTAACCAGCTGGTGCCAGGACAACAACCTCTCTCTCAACGTCAGGAAAAAAAAAGAGACAATCGGGGATTACAGGAAACAGTGAAGAAATGGACATGATGCCCATTCTCATCGGAGACGCCGAGGTCGAGAGAGTGAGCAACTTCGGATTCCTCCGGGTCCACATCACTGAGGATCTCTCCTGGTCCCTTCATGCAGACACGGTGGTGAAGAAAGCTTGTCAGCGGCTCTATTTCTTCAGAAGGCTAAGGAAATTTGGTATAAACGCCAACATTCTTACTAAGTTCTACAGATGTACTATTGAGAGCTTGTTGGCTGTCACAGTCTGGTACGGGTACTGCTCTGCCCACAGTCGTAAATCCCTACAGCGAGTTGTGTCAGCGGCTCAGCGTACCATCGGCCACAGACTCCCTACCATCCAGGACATCCACCTCCAGCGGTGCCTCCGGAAAGCTCACAGTATCATCAAAGACCACAGCCACCCAGCACGCAGCCTTTACTCTTTGCTACCATCTGGTAGAAAGTACGAGAGCATGGCTGCACGTATCTCTAGACTCAAAAAAGTGACTACCCCCAGTCCATCAGGCTACTGAACTCTAAACATTGAACTCTAAACATTGAACTCTTAACACTGAACCGTGAACTCTATCATTTCACCACAAGACGTGACACACTTCTTCCACTTGTGAAAAAATATTGACATTGTCACTTTATGGAAATACTGCTAATTTAAAATGTAAAATTACCTATTCATGTTGTTAAGAACTGCCCTTACTGTCCTAACACTTCTGTTTTGTACTTATCGCTATTCTACATTCTGACATGCTCTTCACTGTGCAATACACTGACACTTAATGTAAATTCTGCTCATTTATAAACTACCTTATTTATATTAAGAACTGCCCTTATTGTTCTCGCACTTCTTTCTGACTTTATTGCTGTTCTATATTTTGTACTTTTTTATTTGTAATTTTGGAACTTGTATTTTATTCTGTTTTTATTCTGCTCTGAGTTGATCGACTCTCATCCAGCACATTTCATTGCATGTTGGCCCTGTGTTAATTGCATGACAAGTAAACTTGAAACTTGAACTTGAACTAAACGTTATCTTTTAATCACAAATTTCACACATAATGCATTATTCATGTAATTATTTGGTCTGAGCGCTTCCATTGATCTGCCTGATCAGAAAATAAGCAGTTATCCGATCGATAGCACTCACATTGTGCTCTCATGGTATTAGCTGGACTGAGAGAGGGGACTGCTGTGCTCAATGGAAAGGTGATTGACAGGTGAGAGGCTTGTCTTTGACCGGCCCATTTAAAGATTCAGCCAATCCCACAACAACAGCGCAACCTAATATGCTTTGTCCCTTTGTGTTGGCCCTGCGATGGACCGGTGACTTGTTTTGCTATATTTTTGTTTACTCTTACTTTGTACAGTGTCTTTGAGTGTTTTGAAAAGCGCTTTATAAATATAATGTATTATTATTGTTATTATTATGAAAAGAACAGTGGTTTACCTGGTGTTAGAAGGGGCTATATTGCCTCTCACTGCAGCGTGATAGAGGTCTATCTATAGGGTCACTAATCCAACAACAACTGCACAACTTAATGTTGTCTTATGAACAGCACAGCACATATTAAAACTGCACCAAAATAGACATTTAGTCTAAGGAAACAAATCTATATGCTTACATCCGATGGGTTTAGAGGAAAACACTGAGGTCCCATTTCAAAACATTTTTCATTTTAAGTACCTGTCTGGGTGTTCAAGGCATGAGTTTTCAAGAGTTTTGTTGCTGAAAAATAACAGACGACAGATAGCCAGCTGAGGTCCGTTATATAACAACAACAACAACAAAAGCAACTCCAAACATCAATCAAGGTCCCAGAGTGCACCTTATTTTCCCAGGAAGCCTCTGGAATAATAGTCACTCTTATCAACATCATCATGTTATTGAAGGAAATCATCTTTCTTCTCACATTAAAAATGTCCTGTCTAATCATGTATGCAAATTGCAAAAAGCCAGAAGAATTTATTTTGCATGTTTGTACATTTCATGTACAGTGGAATTTACTGTATATATATTTACAGTATTTATGCCACAGATTGGTTTCAGCCTTTTTTTTACTCTAATTCCTCCGTACATATAGTGCATCCAAAAAGTATTCACTGCGCTTATTTTTCCCACATTTACTATGGCCAAATCATGTCCAATCATCTGAATTGACCACCTGTGGACTCCAACGAAGCTGTAGAAACATCTCAAGGATCAACAGTGGAAACAAAGGCTGTAAACACTTATGTACATTCGATTTTTGGGTTATTTATTTTCAGTAAATTAGCAAAAAAATCTAAAAACACTTTTTTCACATTGTCATTATGGTGTATAGTGTGTAGAATTTTAAGAAAAAAAGATTGTATTATAGCGATATGTGGAAAAAGTTAAGCGCTGTCAATGCTTTCCAGATGCACTGCAAAATGTGTTCATACTATATATACATACATGTACAGAGGAATTTCAATCAAAATAACAGAAACTGCTCTGCCGTCACTGCAGTTAGTTTTCAGGGAGGGACTAACAGCGAAAGTAGAATAGATGATATTCTATGACACAGAAATGGTTACAACACATAAAACAGGTTCAGTTCAAGGTCAGAGGTCAGTCCGAAAGACGAGTTCATTAATCCACCTTGCTGGCATATGGGTTGAGCAACAAAGTGCTTATGAAACACCATCAGAGAGCGGAGGAAGATCTCTTCTCTCCTCCCTATTTATGTAATGAAAGGTCATCTGTCTTCAGATCTGCCGGCCGTTCGACACGTAGCCGATGAGCTGAGGTGAATGCTAAAATAACTCTGATCTGAGGTCAGTGGTGCTTTCATGTTACCCTCTTGAGTTGCTGCCAGGGATCTGTCGTTGACTTGAGCACTTAGCATGAGAGTGTATATACTAACAGAGATGACTTCTGAAGACCAGGGGAGAAACAATGTATGAACGGAAGAAAAAACCTCATCAAACTGACACTGGTGAGACAAAGACGGAACATACAGCTTAAAAAATAAACATAATATATTAAAAAATATTTGATATTTGATCAATATTGCTCAGCTGTTACTTATGGTAATTTTTCTGATAGGTTGATGTATTCTGTATACTTCGGAAAGTAGGTAATTTATTTTCTTTGGTCCACAGGTAGAAAAAAATATGTAAAAAGGGCTCAAGTTAAGGTGAAAGCCTTGCTCCGTTCCCCTGCCCGTAGCAAAGTCCGCTTACCTATTTGTTTGTTTTCTCTTACTAAGGCCTCGTCAATACACTTGTCACAGGTATTCTGCAGTGTGGTGACTAAAATAACCAAACAACCACCAGATGGCGCTGCGCCCTTGTAAAATAAACATCCACGCTCTGACTGAGAAGCCACTTCAGCTAATTCACTCTCTAGAAGCATGTTCTGGTCCTGCAACATTATTGTAATGTGGGTTTCAAAGCTGATTGACGCACACAAGCAATATGTCGCTAGGATACACAGTGGTGCTTTTAAAATGGTCTTCTCCAAACATTAATATGCACGCGCACGAGCGCGTGTGTTAGGTATAACACTTGGCAAACTCTTACCTATCACACACCTGATTTCCCTCTTGCAAGAAGCCCTTATTGCTGAGAGCTTTGGAGCCATCCACACCAATATACTCTCATTATCACCTGATTGCTTTGACTTCGGTTTTTTTAATAAAGTTACTCTAAGAGCTCTGCTTAGACTGGCGTATGTTCAAAATGAATGGTGCGTAGGTCACAGCTATAGACAATTTTCTCATGCAATAACAGATATAGTGTTAAATCTGAGAAGGCTGGGCTTGATGACATCTTTACAACATGTAATTAACAGCTACCGAAACTGTAGTGGCAATTTGACACCTAAACAATTAATTAAACTATCATTTAGGCTTAGTGTAACTGCGTCCATTTTCCCTGCCCGGTGACTGACTTTCCCAGGTGACTTGTGGCTTGTGTAGACTAACCGCTGTTCCGTCACTCGCACCAGAACTCTTTGCACGTCGTGTTTCAGAGACAAACCTTCCAGGATAGTATCGGGCTCAGCGGTGAACTGACTGAATTGAGAGATACATTGTTAACAATTAAAATTACAAATTACACTGTTTTGCTTTATAAAACGGATTTAAACTTGAGATTGGAGTACACGAAAAGGGCAAATTTACATGAAACCTGATGACAAACTATAATGGTGTTTCTACATAGAAAACAATTACTCACTGTTAGGCCAAAGAGATTCAGATGGCCTTAAAACATTTTTTGTCGGTGTTATCATTAGACAATGACATAAAAATGATATCAGTGAAATGTTTTTGAAATAATTGCCATGTTTCCTTGTAATGTTTGTTGTGGGCCAGATTTAAGTGGAATGGCTCCGTGCATACGTGCTCCCTGTCACATTGCGTGTGAAGACGTTCCATTAAAAAATCGAACGCTCTTTCGACTGCTTCTGTCTGTCCAGTTGTGGAGTTTTACTAAGAACTTGACAGCTTGAAAGATAACCAGTGAACCTAACTTCGGTCTTTAGAGGTATGAGCATTATTCAAATTACAATTGTATTACCCATTTGGGCTTTACAAAGAGTTAAAGATAGTTGTTTACTCAAAATGTTTTTTGTGTTGTTCGTTTGTCGAAAAGTATTTGTTTGGTTGAAAAAAGTGGATGCACGTACTATCAAGTAAGTCACAGGCTGTAACTGTCAGCTATTAAGTTAGGCAGATACACTGCTAAGTCGTGATGTGTTGGGGTAGAAGTTGGAATTCAAAACCAACTTGGTACACTTTTTCAAAGATGTGTTCTTAGGTTTAGCGTTAGACCAAATTCTGCCTTTCGACAAGAGTTTCTGTGTTGCTTTGACTGGGCAAGGGGTACGGCTAATGACGTTAGCTGAGTTACGTAAGCTAACAATAATTTAGGTTCTATCTAATGCCTAGTTCTGTGTCTGTGTGTTGTTTACTTTATCAACGTCATGAGAACATGTTTTAAACCGTTTTTTAAGTAAATTCAATGTCAATCTTTGGATACAATTAAATCAAGACATTAATCCATGAATCCTGAATTGTACTAATCCAGGTTGTATATTATCATCTTGTTTTCCCTCAAGTCCAATGTTGTCGATCCTGTCTTTCCAATATGATCCATTCTAATAAGGAATTGAGCGATGCTCACAAACATGATGAAATAAAAACTTTGTGTCTGTCAATCCTTAGTGAGCTGCAATGTGCTAGGGTTGTGACCCGCCGATTTTAGAACGTGAGGTTCTAAAATGACGAACTTTTCGCTACTGGTCTCTGTCTTATTGTAATAGACCGTGATGTTCTATTTAAATTACTAGGTGATTTTTGCATCGATTAAGTGGCCCAAAAGTCTTTATTTTAACACTTAGCTTATGGAGAGTTCTCCAAATCTTCTTGTCTTCTATGGCCTAGTCTTCTAGAAAACTATGAGTCCTTTATCTCAACCCCACAGATCTACTACGTGCCCATATTTCCATACTCCCAGGGTCTAACGAGATCTGTCCATTTAAATCCACGGCAGCTCTGACTCCATTTTCATGTTAATAGCCTGCTCGCTGTTAAGCTGATCCTATCATATTGAACATATCCCAATTACAGCACTGTAAAATAACACTTCATGAAATACAGCTCATTTAAAACCCAGACATAGAATTTGTGGAGAGAGAAAATTCTCATTCATTGATTCTTAAAGAGTTCTGACTCGTCTGTGCACGAGGGATGACAAAACTGCTTCAGGCAGTCAGGACAAGGCCAATCTATTACTTATATTAAATGTAGCTAGGTTAGATGAATAGATGTCTGGGAGCCAAAGGCCTGGCCTGCATGTTCCAGAATTCAGACCCTATTCTTTATCACCGTGCCAACTGCTTTCTTCTTTTGTGGTATAGCTTTTCCTCTTGCCAACCTCGGTTGCCCTGGCAATTAACAGCTCTGGTCTGTTGCTGTGTTCAGAGCTCTGCCCGTTACCATAGTTTCCTCTGTTGCTAGCTCCTTTGGGATATGATGTCAGCCAACATGCTGGGCTCATTCTAAGCAGCCCCCCCCCCCCCCTCTTCCTACTATCCCATCCTTTTTTCATCTCATCTTTTTTTCTCCTGTGCTGTTTTGCCTCCTCCACCCTGCTTTCGTTTCAATCTGTTTCTCTGCCAGTAAGTCTCCCATGCGGGCAGAGTATCACAACGCTCTCTTCCCTACCTTCTCGTTTGCTCCCTCTGCTCGTTTCTTTGTCTTTGTTCTGTTTCGGCTCCTCTTTCTACTGGTCTGTTTGGCTCCAGAGGCGGCAGTGATGAGCAGGTAAGCAGCTTAGAACAACAGCCAGACCGGTCCAGAACCGCCAGGGCTTAGAACCGGCGCGATGGGCGAGGAGAATCTCACACGCTTTGCCCAACACAGCAAGACCTGTTTAAAGCTTTAGTGCCGCCGCTGCTGTCTTACGCCTGCTCTGATGTGACAGTGCTGTAGTGTCTGTAGTCTTTCCACTTTGCCCTGTGTGAGCATGGTCTCTTGTTGCGGGCCCCGGACCTTGACACTGCTGGAGGGGAGGACTTTATGTGTGTTATTTATGATGGTTTGTGAAGGCAGATACAGCCTCGCTCAATAAGGGAGCACGCTGGACCAGAGGGGCTGATTGATGATGGCACTTCTCTGCATAGTGCTGGGAAGAGAGGAGGAATGGGAGGAGAAGGAGGAATAGGAGGAGAGGAGGGGTGGGAAGAGAGGAGGAATGGGAGGAGAGGAGGAATGGGAAGGTGGAGAGAAGGATGGATGTGAATGAGATAGAGGTGGATAGGGAGAGAGAGATGCACACACAGACAGATGAGGTAGAGCGATAGATAGATGTTGACGGAGGTAGAGAGAGACAGTGAGAGAGTGAGGTGGAGAGCGAGAAGAGAAAGAAAGGTAGAGAGACATATCAAAGGTGGAGAGAGAGAGAGAGAGAGAGAGAGAGAGACAGAGAGAGAGACACACACACACACACACACACACACACACACAGAGAGAGCGACAGAGGTGCAGAGAGGAGTGGTCTGACTGGAAGTGTGGATCAATAGTAAACCATATTATGAGTCCATTTGCTTCTTGTGTTTGATTGGACGGCTTTGTGTGTTTTTCCATTGCGAGAATCCGCCCAGGGGATACGATTGGCAAGACAAACAGACTGTAATGGTTACTGTAGAATTAGCCAGGCAGCTCAAATGGCTTTGGGAAACCTCATTGCAGATTTTGGTTCTGTGTCACAGAAATAAATAAAATAGATAAATAACACTATTTTCAAAACACAACATCATTCTTAAAAGCTCATTATCAGTTGTTGCATAAGTAATTGTTTTCCTCCTACACAGACATCTTTTTACTTAAAGGCTTTGCAAGGTGTTTTTTTTGTAACCCATAATCCCAGCCAGCGTGCCAAAACACAGCGACTCAAAAAAATTGCCCAGAGTGCCGTGGTGTTGTGAAAGCCCGGTGATGTCATCGTTGTTGTGAGTGTGACGCGGGCATTAAGTGCTCGTCCGCCAGGCCCGCGGGCTGTGAGTCATACAGGGGGGTGGGGTGTGTGTGGGGAGGGGAGCCAGTAGGGAGATGAAGTGCTCCGCTCCAATGCGCCATGTCAATCTGCTTCCTCGTGCTCTGTCTGAACGTAGAGGATCCACAGGACCGATCGTTTGCTTTGGTCTTGTTGGCTGACGGAGAACAGGCATGGGGGGTGGGGGGGGGGCGAGGGACGGGGTAGAGGTGGGGGTGTGCACCGTGTATTTTTAACCCGCTCTGTCACAGTAACCCGAAACACAATGCCCCCTCCGTGGTGGCACCGGCGTTGTTACCATGGCAGTCGATCCCGCTTCCCGGTCCGTAATCCGGTTAACAAACAATCAGCTGTCTAACTGCTGGCTGTGTGTGTGTGTGTGTGTGTGTGTGTGTGTGTGTGTGTGTGTGTGTGTGTGTGTGTGTGTGTGTGTGTGTGCGCCCTCCTCACCGTAATATTTAAGCAACAAAAGACAACGGCATCCAGAATTCAACAGACGGGGCATTAGAGACAGCCAGGCCGCCCAAAACGGCTTGTGTGATACATCGCGCCGCGAGACGCTTTGAAAAATGGCTGACCACTGTTCGGCCTTGGCCCCGTGTGACTGCGCCGTCGGCCTCTCAGCCTTGAGACATCCCCAAGGCGGTGGGCGCAGTAGTGGGCTCGTCCTCTCTACCACTGCCCTCTGGGAGCCCCTCTCCATCCTCTCTCTCTCTCTCTCTCTCTCTCTCTCTCTCTCTCTCTCTCTCTACCTTTTGGTCTCAAATCGTTCCTGTCCTTGGCGTTTACACAAACGGAACGTCAAGCCAGTGAGGAAGGAAAAGGAAAAGTTACAACTCCACTGTTGTCCTTGCCTGTTCACTGTGCCGTATCATTCAGTGTGTGTGTGTGTGTGTGTGTGTGTGTGTGTGTGTGTGTATAGTCGGCCTTTGGACGGATTTAGATTTAATGGCTGGGTGTAGCTGTTGTTCAAGCTGGCATCCGGGTCGAGAGGCTT
>JAVQJS010095347.1:0-21271 GCA_036024795.1 Galaxias rostratus
AGGTAGACATGCTGTATACTACACACTACATACTACACACTACACACTACATACTGCATACTACACACTACAGAGCTACGCGCTGGACTACCGGGAAGCACTGCCCCACAGGTAGACATAGACTGCACACTATCCACTGCATACTGCACACTATACACTACACACTACATACTGCATACTACACACTACAGAGCTACTCGCTGGACTACCGGGAAGCACCGCCCCACAGGTAGACACACTGTAGACTACATACTACACACTACACACTACATACTGCATACTGCATACTACACACTACAGAGCTACTCGCTGGACTACCGGGAGGCACTGGCCCACAGGTAGACACGCTGTATATTACATACCACACACTACATACTACACACTACACACACCATAGGTATTCATACTTCATACCTCATACTACATACTATATATCATATGTGTACTACATACTATATGTATGCTACATAGTGCATACTATATGTGTACTTCATACTACATACTCTATGTAAATTACATGCTCACTTCATACTATACTATACGTATACTATAAAGTACATAGATTCTGAGATTGCACTGTGTGTGTGTGTGTGTGTGTGTGTGTGTGTCAGATTTTAGATCCCTTTTTAAACTTTGTTGCTATCCTAACACAGAGCTGGTGGTGTACTGTTTTTTAACCTTTGTAGCTATGCTAACACGGTGCTAGTGCTGTGTACTGTCAATTACCTTTGTAGCTATGCTAACAGTGCTGGTGGTGTGTACGTGTTTTTTTTTTTTTTACCTTGTTGAGGATTCATTTGTTATTATAAAAACAAAACATAATATTCTTCTTCGTTGTAGGTTCATGACTCTGGTCATTCCGAATTGTTTACTCGGAGGAATAGGGTGTAGATGTAATTAATGTCTTGTTTAATAACATGCTGATTATGTTGCTGAATTACACACTTTCCTAATACTCATAATTCCATTCTAATGTTATTATGTTACATTTCATACATATTTTTTTTATTCAAATGTCTATGTCCGGTCTATTATTTTGCACGTCTTAAGTTTTGTCTGTCTCCATTTTTTTCTTTTCTTTTGCATGCTCCCAACTCCTCACACCTTGCCATGACAACGTAGACGCTCACACCGTCGCGGAAAGAACAGGATCATCCCAGTGGATTCTGGGATGGGCGTGGAGGACTGGGAAACCAAATACAAAATGGCCCCCGAGGGGCGTGGCTTAGTGCTGGACGACTACCTGGACGAGGAGCAGAAGAGCTGGGGGGAGGAGGACAAGAGCATCATCTACCGCCTCACCAGCAGCCCCCACAGCGGGGGCACAGGCAGCCGCTTCTACCAGACCGTGGAGTGCGACGCGGAGGAGGACGAGGGCGGGGGGGGCCGTCGCCGCGGTGACGACGACGACGACGTCGCGGCCCGGCGGCGGGGCTTCGGGAGCGGAGAGGTGCGACTGGTCTACCGGGAGGCGGGAAGCTTCGAGGACGAGGATTCCTCCCCCCCGGAGATCTCCATCATCCCCTCGGTGCGGCAGCAGAGGCGGGAGAGAGGCCTGGACGCCCGGGGGCTGCTCTACAAGACCAGGCTGTGGGCCAAGACCGCCCTGGAGGACACGCTGGAGAACTACGCCGCCTTCCGTGAGGAGGAGGAGGAGGAGGAGGCGGCGGCGTTAGCCAGGAGCAGGGGAAGAGGAGGGCGCGGGGGGGAGTTTGACTCCATCGGCTCCGACGAGATGCAGTACTCGTTCGGCTCGGAGGAAGAGACGGATGACGTGACCTTCGTCGACGGCGACGTCACCTACGAGTACGAGAGCTACTATTACCCGGACAGGTACGGAGCGCGGGGCGTTCCGATCGGCGGGCCGGACCCCCTGCGGTCTCCCGAGGCGGAGGAGTACCTGGACCCCATGGACGAGCTCCAGAACCTGGTCCACTCCGTGTCAGAGTACCTGGTGCTGAAGGAGGAGGAGATCAACCAGTACGACGCCATGCCCAAGCCAATCAGGAGGAAGCTGCCGGCTTTGCCGACCGGTGCCAAGCAGGGAGAGCCGATGAAGGAGGAGGCTAAGAGCGAGGACGGGAAAAACCAGGAGGTGAAGGCTGCGGAGGGGAAAAGCCAGGACGGGAAAGCTGTGGAGGCTAAGGAAGACACGGCTGTAGAGCAAGGCATGGCCGGAGTCAAAAACGTCATGAGCTCCTTATTCAGCTCGCTCACCGGCTCCAAGCCAACACCGGGCATTGCCACGGAGACGCCTGAGGCTACGTCTGACAAACCCTCCGCTTCCTCGTCCACCGCTGGCACCTCGACGCCCTCCCCTCAACCCGAGGCCTCGTCGGGGATATCCAAGCTCCTCTCTTTCCTCCCTAAGACCAGCTCTGAGCCCGCTGAGGCCCTAGAGGCAGCCGACAGAACCCCGTCCGCCTCCCCTGCCCCGCCACAGGAGTCCGGCATCTCCAAACTCCTCTCCTTCCTCCCGAAGTCCAGCGCCGAGCCTGCCGAGTCCACAGAAACCGCTGCGGGCTCCACCTCTCCAGTCCCTCCTCAGACAGAACCCACCGGCATGTCCAAACTGCTCTCCTTCATCCCCAAAGCGGGCGGCGCCGCTCCCCCCGTGGCAGTGGTGGCTCCGGCGCCGGTCGAGCCCGCTCCCGAGAAGAAGTTCTCCCTCCAGTCCCTGCTGCCGTTCCAGTCCTCCGAGCCCAGTCGGAGTGAGGGGTCGGCGGGATCGGAGGCCCCAGGCAGTGGTGTTCAGCTCCAGGAGCCCAGTGCTTCCAGCCAGCCGGCCTCCATGGTGGACTCCATGCTGGGCAGACTAAGCCCCATGAGGCTGTTCTCCAGCGCCCCTCCATCCAGGGAAAGCTCCCCTCAGCCTGGGGAGCAGAGAGCGGCGCCGACCTCCGGGAGGCCGGGCTCCGTGGAGCGGAGCCGAAGCCCAGAGCGACAGCTCTCAGGTCAAAGGTCAGGGAGCGGCTCAGCCGAGCTCCTACCCGACACAGGAAACAGTTCAGTGGAGCTGCTCCCCGACGCAGGAAGTGGCTCTATGGAGATACTTCCCGAGACGGAATCATCAGGGGAGATCCCGGACGGCCAGCAGAGAAGGTCGACCCCGGTGGTTCCGGAGGTCAAAGGTGAAGGAGGCAGCGCGGAGGAGACGGGCTTCTTCAGTCCCTTCAGGAAGTCTCTGACGTCCCTCATCACCGAGAAGCCACAGCCCACAGAGAATGTTCCAGAACCGTCGACGGCGCCCAAACCCGAGGGAGGCATGCTGTCGGGGTTCCTGAAATTCGCCTCCGGTGAGGACACCACGAAGACAAACCCACCAGCCCCCGCCTCCAGAACTGCTTCCCCCAGCCGCTCCACTCTCCTGGAGGGGCTGCCCAAAGCCAGCACTGAGACAGGCTGGTTCTCCAATCTCTTCAGAGCCAGCGAATCCACTCAGCCCCCTGTCCCGCCCACCCCAACCGTCACGCCAGCCACCCCTGTGAGTCAGCCCCAGACCTCAGCAGAACCTCAGGCAGGGAGTCAGCCCCAGACCTCACCAGAACCTCAGGGACAGCCTGTGAGTCAGCCTCAGACCTCTGCAGAACCTCAGGTAGGGATTCAAGAAGGAGAGCCACAGGCCGAACCTCCATCTGACACGGCAGCATCAGCTCAGCCAGGGGCCCATCCTCCAGCTAAGGAGCAGCCCAGCACCCAGCCGACACCAGCCCCGCAGCCCCAGTCTCAGAGCATGCTGTCGGGCCTCTTCAAACTAGCCTCGTCAGAGGATGTACCGGGCAGTAAGCCGCAGGGCTCACCCCCTCAGTCCCAGCAGGGGGGGCTCTTCTCAGGCCTGTTCTCCTCTCCAGCCCCACAGCCCACTAACCACCCGAGCTCCGCCGCCCCTCAAACAGGAGGATTACTGTCTGGTTTTATGAAATTAGCCTCTGATAGCATAGCGGTTCCCCCTAGTGGACAGGCTAGCACTGTGCCAACGCAAGCCCCAGCTCCAGCTTCGGGATTGGGGCACGGTCAGTCTGCTGCTCAGCCTCCTCCATCCCAGACTGGAGGCTTCCTTTCAGGGTTCCTAAAGTTAGCTTCAGACACCGTAGCTGCCCCTCCTCCTCCTACGCAGACCACAGCGCCCCCTTCAGGCCGAGCTGACTCGCAGCAAGATATTAGACAAGGCCCAGAAGCAGCCAATCGTAGTGCCCAAGCTCCCCCAGGAGAACCAGGCATGCGTAAGCCAGCCTCCACTGAGAGCCCGCCCTCCAGTGACAAGCCCCAATCAGAGCTGCCGCAGCCCACTGAAGGGGGAGGAGTCAAACCGGGGCAGCCGCCAGCCAATCAGCCGTCTCCACGGGTCACCTCGCCTCCTCCTCCACCGGCCCAGTCAGGTGGCCTCTTTGGGGGGCTGCTTAAGTTGACGGAGACCACGCCAGCACCACAGCAGGGTGGAGGTGGACCCCAGCCTAGCCAGCCGGGAGGAGGAGGCATGTTGTCTGGTCTTTTTAATAAGATCACCTCCACAGAGACCACTCCTACGCCTCAGGCTGGAAGTCAGGGTGCTAATCCGGCCCAGAATGCACCACAGCAAGCTCCTCCTCCCCAGCAGGGGGGCTTCCTCTCTGGACTGTTCGGATCCAGCGAAGCCCCTCCCTCTCAGCCACAACAACCACAACAACAACCACAGCAACAGCAGCAGCAGCAGCAGTTGCGTGGGCCGCCTGGAAGCCAACCCAGTCAGCCACCTGGCACCAGGCCGGACCCACAGAGACAAAACCCGGCGCCTCCCCAGCCACAGCCTGCAGGTGGCGCAGGAGGGATGCTGTCTGGGCTCTTCAATAAGATTGTTGACGCCGGAGCCCCACCAGCTCCGGCCGGAGCTCAACAACAACAACAACAGCAACAACAACAACAACAACAACAGGGTGGCGGTTTCCTATCCGGGTTATTCAGCACTGGCCCTTCTCCACCTCAGCAACAGGCGCCGGGCAACCGACCCAGCCAACAGCAACAACCCCCCGGCAACCGCCCCAACCAGCAACAACCCCCATCTGGTAACAGACAGCCGCTGCAGAGACAGAATCAAATTAAAACGCCCGGTCAGCCCCAAGGCCAGCCACAAGGTCAAGGTTCAGCTCAGCCTCAGCCTAGCCAACAGGGAGGGTTCCTTGCTGGGTTACTTAAGATGGGTGAACCAACCCCAGCTAGCCAGCCCCATAACAGGCCGCCCCAGGGTGCTACCCAGCAGCCTAGCCAGGCCCAGAACAGGACAACGCAGGGTGCTACTCAGCAGCCTAGCCAGACAGGAGGCCTTCTCTCCGGCTTCCTCAAACTAGCCTCGGGAGAACCAGACCCCCAGCCTCAGCCACCGGGAGCAGCACAACCAGATCAACCTCAGAACAAAGCAGCTCAGCCTCCTCCTCAGCCCGAGTCAGGGGGGCTGATATCGGGCTTCTTCAACAAGCTTACGTCCACTTCGGAAGAACAGACGGCACCACCTGCTGGCCAGAGAAAGACGGAGCAACAGCGGCAGCAGGAGCAGCACGTCAGTCCAGGAGCCTCAAAGCCTGGCCAGGGGAGACCCCAGATCCAGAGGACCAAACCAGTGGAGATGCTGTCTTCCCAGGACACGACGGAAAAAGATCCCAAAGCAGCCCCACCCCAGAAAGGCTTTCTCTCCAGCTTGTTTGGAGCTTCAGAGGAATCCCCAACCGTCGCCCAGGCTACCAAGGAGGAGCCCGTCAGCAGTGTGGCACCCCCCAGTGGCCGTTCCACAGAGAGAAGCGCACCGTCCGCTGCCAATGCAACCGGAAAGGACAAAGAGAAAGGTTTTCTCTCTCGCTTTTTGCCTCAAGAGGCAACCCCATCTCCTACCTCTAATACTGTCACCGTTACCACTAGTGAAGCAACCACAGCGCCCTCCGGTGGACTGGTGGCACCCTCTGCTCTTTACACGGGCCAGCAGCAGTCCCAACAGCAGCAGCAGCTCTGGAAGGACCCCACGGTGTCTCCAACACAGCAGTACCTGGAGGAGATCCAGCGGCTGCTGTACGGGACAGCGGGGGAGTACGGCTACCAGGACCTGCTGTACAACTTTGCAGAGCACGGGATCATCCCTCCAGAGCTGTACGAGCACCAGTGTCTGATCGAGGCTCTGCTGTGGCAGCAGCTCAACGACTACGCTCTGAAGGAAGCTCTGGCTGCCCGTGGTGGTCAGGAAGAGATCCACCAGGCTGTACAATGTCACTTCCAGCCCCAAAACGGGCTCCCATCCTGGGATAACCGCGGCTGGTATGCCCCCAAAGACACTATCCACGCCGGTCAGTTCCACATCCCCTCACACCCCTGGAGGGACACGGCTGACCAGGGTGTTCAGAACGGCTCCTTTACTCCGGAAGAGGATGTTGTTTTGTTTGATATGACTTGCAGGGACAGGAAGCGTTGGACTAGCTGTGACAACCTGGGTAAACTAGGCGGACAGCCCAAGACGGCCAGCTGGATATCGGGAGGCAGCAGTGCTCTCAACCTGTCCACGGAGAGACCGAAGCGAACCAGATGCCAGTCCCTAACTGAAAACAACCTAAGCGAGCGAGTCACCCACGAAGCAAACAAAAACGACCTGAACGGCCCTATTACGAACGGCCTAAAGCACAAAACGGAGCTCAATCCAAAAGCGGCTTCTGATTTTTTCAAGCGCCTCGCCACTAAAAAGGGCCCTGTGGATTTAACCCAGGGGGCAGTCAACCTAAGCAGCACTGCCGCCGCCGCCGAGCGGGCGGAGGACGAGCTGATGTTTGGAGACGCCGAGTGGTACCAGCAGTGGCTGTGTCTCCTGGAGCAGGGCATGTGGTGGCCTGCCGAAGCTGGGCAGGACTGTGGCTACTACGTTTATACGGAAGAGGGATACATCTACTCCCTGCTGACGGACCGGGCCGGGGAACACTTCTACGCCTGCGCCGCGCCGGAGGACATGGAGGTCCTGGGGAACATCACGGAGAACATCGCCAACATCCTGAAGCAGAAGGAGAGGGAGAAGGTGACTCTGTGTGGGTTTAAGATCCCCCTCTATGACCAGGAAGCCAGCTCGTGGTCGCCCAGGCAACAGCAGAAGACATGCCAGCTTCTGGAAGACCCCGTTGACCTCACGGGAGCCTATCAGAAAGGAGATAAGTTGATGAACATGAACCTGCAGAGTTTCTCTCAGATGTTCCAGGAGTCTATGGAGGCCCAAGCGGAGCAGCCTGTGGACTTCAGGACGTTCAAGCTGAAGAAGATTCAAATGAACTCGGCCAATCAAAACGGTCACGACTACCACGAGGAGCCCTTAGAGGCTGCTGATCTGACTCTCAAGGCAACGAAAGGCAGTCACGGAGGTCCCTACTGGATGAACCAGGGCTCCTCCTCCTCCTCCTCACCCGTCATATCCGTGTCTTCTCCTAGAGCCAACGGTCCAAAGTCAACTCCAGCTCGACCTATCCCTGAGATCCGAATCGGCTGTGCGGACGACACAACTACCGCCCACCCCAAACAGGGAACTGTGAGCTCCATCTGCTCTGCTATGGGTGGAGTGATTGGCAGGACCTCAGAACCCGCCATGTCCCCAGTGGCCAGCCCTGTATCTCCCTCGGCTGCGTCGAAAATTACTGAACCAACTCCAGGAACCAAAATACCTGGTCCTTCACACACTGGGAGGAAACTGCCTGCTACTCCTTTAGTTGGCAAGAGTGCAGCTGAGCAGGGTGTCCAGGAGGTGGCGCCACAGTCTGTGGCCTCACTACCTAGTAGAGTTTTACCCCCCAGTCCGACAATGGTGGGGAGGATGTTCCCCAATACCCCGGCTGCTGCCCCAGCTACAACCCCAGCAGCCAGCCCACCCTCTACCCCCTCTGGCCCGGGGAGAGTATTACCCCCCTGCCCAGCCTCTACAGGTCGAATATTACCCTCCCCTTCATCCACTGCCCCAGCTACAACCCAAGCTCCGCACCAGACTACCTCTCCATCCAGCCCTAGGCAGATATTACCCTCTTCTTCAGCTACAACTCAGGCTACAAGCCAGGCAACCTCTGGTGCTGGGCGAATATTACCCTCTTCTCCAGCTACAAGTCAGGCTACTACGCGGGCTACTTCTCCTATTGGCTCTGGGAGAGTACTACCTTCCACTCCTGCATCGCCCGGTCGGTCGTTACCCTCAACCCCAGCTTCCTCCACACCACAGAGAAACCAGCTGTCCAGGCAGCTCTCTGAGTCACAGGAGAAAAAAACACTTCCCTCTCTTAACACATCCTCCTCTTCTTCTCCACAACACCAGACTGTGCCCTCGTCTACCGTCGCAACGCCCCCAGCTCCCCAGCTTCACATCCTGAACCCTGACCTCCCCGTGCCTTACAGACCCCGCTCTCTGTATCGCAGCAACGACCACTGCAGCACCCCTCAGCGTAGCAACCAGGCACTAGACTTCACTGCTCCTGTCGCCAAGAAGGTCTCGTCCCAACAAAAGGATGTGGGGTGCCTGAGTGAGGAAGAATCTGCTGGAGTGAAAGACAAAGAGCAGGTGTCAGATTTCACCAACTACACCTTGAAAAGGGTGAAGGAGAAACGACACCAGGAAGTGACCAGAAGTCAACAGGAAGAGACCGGGGCTGGGCAGGAAGGGCGGGGAGCTGTGAACATGACGAAGGAGGTGGAGGAGGAAGAGACTGAGTTAGCCGCCGCAAAAGCTGCCGAAGCTGCGTCCACCCTGAGAACACGCGGCCCGCCTCCTCGATCCGGACCCATCTCTACGCAGAACCAAACCCAGCTCAGGAAAGCCACTCCACCCCAGATAAGAGTTGCTCACGTGGACTCTGCTCCGTGTCCCAGCCCCACCCCGGCCCTATCACAGAGGATTGCTGTTGTGTCCACCCAGCCCTGTAAAGCTGTCTCATCTCCTGCAAACACTGTGACTGGAGTGATGGACATGTCGCCCAAGTCTCTGGCTGCTGCACCTCCACCGCCTCCAGCACAAGGTGGACTTGAGGCCCTGTCTCTGTCTAACAGAAGGCCTACTCTCCATAGCGTGGGGCAGGATAGACCTGACCCCTATGGTACTATTGACCTGTCATGTAAGGCTGAACAAGAGCAGCAGCAACTACAACAGCAGTTACAACAACAGCAGCAGCAGCAGCAACAACAACAAAAACAGCAGCAACTGCAACAACAGCAGAAGCAACTGCAACAACAGCAGAAGCAACTACAACAGCAGCAACAACAACTACAAAAACAGCGGCAACTGCAACAACAACAGCAGCAACTTCAACAGCAGCAACTTCAACAACAACAGCAGCAACCGCAATATCAGCAACAACAACAACAGCAGCAGCTACAATCACAGCTACAACAGCAGCAGCAGCAGCCACAGCCCAAACATGTTGACTTTGGTCCTGTCTCTTTGGATCACTATCCAGCCCAGAGTCCCATTCAGTCTCCTATGGTTAGCCCGGTCGCAAGGCAACAGCTGCCAGTGGACAGACAAAGGGCACCTACACACTTCTCATCACCTCAAACGGCCGTCTCCACACCCCTGGCACCACCCAGTGCTGCTGTTGATATGTCCCCCAAACCAGCTGCCACAACCCAGCATCCACAGCAACCTGGAGCTGGGTCAGGGAACGCTGAGGGGGCCATGTCATTGACCAAGAGGAAACCCAGCATGGATGACGGTCATCAAGGATGTGTGACTCGTCAAGGCTCTTTAGACCTGTCCGTCAGAGTTGAACCGCCAGAGCTCCAGGCCTCTGCACTGCACCAACAGCAGCCGCCACTGGCCGGTCCGAGTGGGACTGCAGCCCAGACCACCACCTCGATCTTGGGGCAAAGGACTCCTTTGGATAGCAGGAGAGCTGCTTTTGTCCAGGATCCCTCTCTGTCTAATCAGTCTAGAGGCTCTTTGCAATCTTCCTTACCTTCCTCCCCAGCTAACCAGGCTAACGATACACTAGATATGTCGGCAAAGCTACCACCATCATCCTCATCATCATCAGCGGAGCAGGTCTCAAGTGAAGCCATACCACTGATGAGGGGCAAACCCAGCGCTCGGCAACTGGCCAGGAAAGATTCGGTCGGTGTGCCGCTGGTGGTGGACATCACCGTTGATGAACAATACAAGAGTCAAGCTTCGCCAAAACAACAAGTAGCTGTCGGCATGGCGTATCCGCGGGACCCGTCTATTTGCATGGCCGGGAGACCGTCCTCGTCAAACCAACAGGCCATGCAGACGACCCACGCACCCCAGATGGGTTCAGCCCCCGCAAACTCCGTGACTGACGGGCTGGACATGTCTCCCAGACACACACAGGAAACCGTGTCGCACAGCGAGCCGGACGCCGGCGGGAACGGAGTGTTGTCGCTGGTGAAGAGCAAACCCAGCACCAGAGAACTCGCCAGGAAGGATTCTGTTGGTGTCCCGTTGATAGTGGAGCCGGTCCTTAAACAACAACAGCAACAACAGCAGCAGCAGGAGCAGCCATTCCAGACACATCCACAGGTTACTGTAGGCCAGGTTCAAAGTCAGCAGCCCCTTCCCACCAGAGCTCTGTCACTCCCCTGTGACACCAGCAGGGGGCAGCATCAGCCTGCCTATCAGACCGCCTCTGCTCCAGCCAACGCCATCAAGGCCACTCTAGACATGTCTCCCTCTGTCCCCTCTCCTCCTGTCACCCTGGAACCGGACCGCCACCACCGCTACCACCCTGACAACGGCGGCCAGGCCGTTTCCATGGTGAAGACGAAGCCGTCTCCAGCCTCCTGGGCCTTGCGTCACCAGGACTCCGCGGGCGTCCCTCTCGTGGTGGACCCTCGGGTCCCTCGGGAGCCCCCGGGCCGGTCCCGGTCCCTGGTCCGAGCCCAGGACACGCGGCCTCAGGGTGCGGTGCAGAGGAGAGCGGCGTCCGCGCCCGTCAGCTCCCTTCCCACACACCTCACCTGCGTCGGGGCGTACCAGAGAGCGTCGGCGCCGGCCAACGCCGTCAGAGGCTACGTGGACATGTCGCCGCTGCGAGCGCCGGGAGCTTCCCAGCCGGTAAGGGCAGAACCCCTGCTGACCGGAGCGACGCCCCTGTTGAAGAGCAGGTCCGGTCCCACACAGGACGGTTCTGCGGGAGTGCCGCTCGTCACGGGACCAGCGCCGGGTCCCTCAGAGCAAGCTAAACCCGGGGTGACCCAGTGGCCTGGCCCACAGCCGAAACAACAGGAGAGACCTGTACTGCACGGACTCCACACCATAGAGTCCCTCCATCAGCACGTCCCCACACACCACACCAACGGCACGTTTTCGTTAAGCAGGCAGAGCTCCGTGACCACCCAGGTAAACAGCAGTCCTGTGGACTTCTCTGCTAAAGAGACCCCCAGAAAAGATCCCCCCGTGGCTAGCCCGGGTTACACGCAGCAGCAGCAGCAGCAGCAGCAGCAGCAGCAGGGCCAGCCTATGGACTGCACCAATGTCAGGACTCAGAGTGAAATCAACCGGGTCAGGAAGCACCTGCTCAGCAAAACGTCTGGCCAGAAAACCCTGCATGGCACCATAGACCTGAGCGTGCAATACGAGGAGGACAAACCGTTGATCCACGCGAACCAAGGCATCACGGATCTCTCTTCCTCCTCCACCACTGAGCCTCAGTACGCCATGCAACAGTGTGTATCTACAGCGGAGGCCGTCATCGAGACTAGGCCTAACTCCTCTCAGCGACCCGTTCAGCTCAGACAACCCTCCTACACGACCCGGCCCACTGAGTTCTACCGGAGCCCGTCAGTGACTCCTCCTCCTCCCCCACAGCAGTGTTATTCACCTGCCAGCTCTGTGCCTTTGATCCTGTCCACTCAGAGACCTGCAGAACCTCACACGCTGACCAATCGACAGGCATCAACGCCAGGTAGAGTGATGTCTGTGTCGCAGGCAACTGACTACACTTTCCAGCATGCCGTTGGATCAGCTGGGAATTTTCCTCAGAGGTCTCGTCAAGGAGAACATCCACCACTCCAGCAGTACACTGCTGGGAATGTTTACCTGGCACAGCCCCAGACTCCAGGGCCGCTGTCACAAAGACAGGCACCTTTCCAAAGCGACATTCCCTCCAGACCCAAGATCTTGATCAGACACCCTACGGTAGATGAAAGTGACAGGCCTGAGAGTGGACCTCTACCTCCCTCTGGTGGACAAAGTGCTTATTCCACATCGCAGGTCATTGCTCAGCCTCCTCAGGTAGGCAGCAGTGTTCAGGTGTCGCCACAGAGCAAACCAGGCCGTTACCCTGCCTCTGTCCACCAGGTGTCCACAGCAGCATCACCTTCCATTGGTGAAACCACAAGCCTTGGCGGACCCACTTCTCAGAGTGTCCCACCCCCGAGTCAACTACAGCCAGCCCTGGCCGGTACCCAGACAGTCCAGCACCAGACCCTGCAGGGAGTGGCACCTGCGCCACAGTATGCTCCGGGTCCAGAACGCCCAGCCCTGGCCAGTACCCAGACAACACAGCACCACCACCAGACTCCAAGACCTCTGCCGGCTCCCATCCAGGGACCAGCAGCAGCAGAACCAGAGCTGTCCGCTCCATCCTCTGTCAGAGGCCTGGTGTCCAAGTTCAGTGGCATGAGCCAGCAGTTTGTAGCAGTGACTCCACCCAGAGTTGCAGCCACTGAACTTAGGACCCAGGGGAGAGAGCCGATGATTGCCCCCGCTATTTCTCCAGTTACACTAATTCCCGCCACAAGCGGCCACAACACTGTGGCGCATGCTTCTTCTGCTCCGGCTGTATCCTGGTCTCTACAGGAAGTTAGCCAGACAGCCATGAGTTCTCCAACAGAAGCACCTTTGGTTTCACCTGTGCCTGCCTGCCCTCCGCCGCCTGTCCATCAGCACCTCCCAGACCTGGTTTATAAGCTGATTGAGCCTGGGACTCCTGTGTCGCCTGGCTACGTTGCCTCCCCCACCACAGAGAGGCCTCTCACAGGCCCCGAGCCACAGAGCACCAGCCCTCAGGAACTCACTCGCGTTCCTCCGCAGCCATCCCCTCATGTTCCTCCATACATTTCTTCCAGACAGTCCCCTGTTCCATCGCCTATCTCACAGACTAATACCTTCCAGTCCATGTCAATGGAGTCCCAGCCTTGTTCTCCGGCTGCAAGCCCGACCTATGACCCCCAGGGTAGAGAGATGTTTCCCAGCGGGTTCAGACGGACATCTCTGGAACTCGGAGGAGCTTATGAGACCATCTCACCGGTGAACGAGTCCCCGTCAGCGCCTCACCCATCACCTCACGCGGTACCAGCTAGCTCCCCTTCCGCCATCAGGCCACCTTTAGGTTCTCTCAGGGGATCAGTCTCCATGGACCTCTATCAGCAGCTACCGGAGCTAACATCTACACCCTCCACTCCACCTGAGAGCTCCGTCCCTTCTCCGAGTGCTTCCAGTGTTGCTGGCCAATCACAGGAGAGGATGTTCCCCCCCGTGTCTCTCCACATTGGCGTCACTTCTCCAGAGGGACTACCTGTTGACGAGGAGAGGCCTTACAGGAGGCTGCCTCACATCTTTGTGTCCAGAGCCAGCACGCCGGAGGAGGAGACCAGTGAGTGGGCGATGTCTCCGTCGGAGGCTAGCACGCCCTCGGCTATAGCCACGCCCATAGAGGCTAGCACGCCCTCAGGTATAACCACGCCCGTTATAGCTAGCACGCCCTCGGCTATAGCCACGCCCATAGAGGCTAGCACGCCCTCAGGTATAACCACGCCCGTCATAGCTAGCATGCCCTCGGATGTAGCCACGCCCATAGAGGCTAGCACGCCCTCGGCTATAGCCACGCCCATAGAGGCTAGCACGCCCTCAGGTATAACCACGCCCGTTATAGCTAGCACGCCCTCGGATGTAGCCACGCCCATAGAGGCTAGCACGCCCTCAGACGAAGCCCTGTCCAACGTTTCTAGCGCAGCTTCAGATGTAGCCACCTCCTTAGCGGCTAGTACAACCTCAGACATAGCCATGCCCTATGTAGCTAGCACAATCTCAGATGAAGCAGTGCTTTTAAACGAGGACATGGCCATTGTAGCTAGCACACCTTCACTCATGGACACGACCATAGAGGCTAGCAAGCCCCCTGGGATAGCCAACCTTATAGAAGCTAGCACAACCTCAGATAGAGCCACACCCTATATAGCTAGCAGACCCTCAGATGTAGCCCCATCCTACATTGGCAGCACAGCTCTAGATGTAGCCACACCAGTAGAGTCTAGAACGCCCTCAGATGTAGCCACTTCCATAGAGGCTAGCATAACCTCAGACATAGCCACGCCTATAGAGGCTATCACAACCTCAGACGTAGCCACGCCTATAGAGACTAGCACAACCTCAGACATAGCCACGACTATAGAGGCTAGCACACCCTTAGACATAGTCAGGCCTATAGAAGCTAGCACAACCTTAGACATAACCACTTCCATAGAGGCTAGCACAACCTCAGACATAGCCACGCCTATAGAGGCTAGCACAACCTCAGACATAGCCACACCCATAGAGGCTAGAACAAACTCAGACGTAGCCACACCCATAGAGGCTAACACAAACTCAGACATAGCCACACCCATAGAGGCTAGCACAACCTCAGACATAGCCACACCCATAGAGGCTAGCACAACCTCAGACGTAGCCACACCCATAGAGGCTAGCACAACCTCAGACGTAGCCACGCCCATAGAGGCTAGCACAACCTCAGACATAGCCACACCCATAGAGGGTTGCATCCCGTCAGATATAGCCACGCCCATCATAGCTAGCTTACCTGTTGATGACACCCCAAAATCTGCTGAGGTAGTTTCCCCTCCTGAGCACCCAATGTCCACTGAGATAGTTACACCCATGGATAATGGACAGACCCTGCTACCCAGTGAATTGTATATTGCTTCTTCAGAACCCACAATAGCAGAAGAGCTCAACACCTCAGAGTCCGTCAGTGATACCCCACAGAGCGAAGGACTTGTTCCTGTGACACCACTGAGGGAGGAGCCTGTTGCCGTGACACCACAGAGTGAAGAGCCTGTTGCTGTGACACCACTGAGGGAGGAACCTGTTGCTGTGACACCACAGAGTGAAGAGCCTGTTGCTGTGACACCAATGAGGGAGGAACCTGTTGCCGTGACACCACAGAGTGAAGAGCCTGTTGCTGTGACCCCACAGGGGGAGGAACCTGTTACAATCACAACACCTGAGGTTAGACCTGAAGCTTTGATTAGGAGAGACCTAGTTTCTGACAAAACTGTTTTAGAGACAGTAGAGTTGGAGGTGGAAACACCGTCCAGTGCAGCCATTAAACCTTCACCTGAGGATGTGTCCACGAAAGAGGAAGGCACTGCCTCTGAGGTTTGCCTGGGTGAAGCAGGTGTGTCCGTTAATGACACACCTGAGAAGAAAGCCGGTGAGCTTAGCCCTCTAGCTCCTGCTACCGCAGAGATGGAATCCTCAAAGATTGACCAGCCAGAGGCCCCAAAAGAGCAACCTGACCAACCAGAGGCCCTAAAAGAGCAGCTTGACCAACCAGAAGCCCCGAAACAGCAGGCTGACCAACCAGAGGCCCCTAAAGAGCAGCCTGACCAACAAGGAAAGGGCTTGTTCTCAATGTTTGGAGGGCAGCAGCAGCCGGGTCCAGGCCCCTCCTCCATCTTGGGTGGCATTCTACCCGGTTCAGCTGCCAAAGACGCTCCAGGTGCCGGTCTGTTCTCTATGTTCGGAAGTCAGAGTGCTCCTCCCCCTCCAGCCGGACCTCGAGGACCAGCCCCAGCCCCAGCAACAGAACCACCTGGGAAGGGCCTGTTTTCCATGTTTGGAGGGCCCTCTGCTCAGGCTTCTCCTGGCCCCAGAGGACCCACTGTGGGTGGCATGCCACCGCGAGGCCCTGGCATGGGTCCACCTCGAGGCCCTGCCATGGGCCCACCGCGGGGCCCTTCCCCCAGAGGTCCTCTCCCAAAAGAGCCTCCAAGCAAAGGGCTGTTTTCCATGTTCGGTGGTCCATCCTCCCCTCAGCAGCAGCCTCCTCAGCGAGGAACCCCTCCCAGAGCTCCTGCCCCTGGCCCCTCGTCCATGTTCGGTGGGATTGGAGGAATGTTTGGAGGTCCCAGTGTCCAGTCCCCATCTCCAGGGCAACGTAGTCCAGCACCAGCCCAGAATAAGGAGCCTCCGGGTAAAGGCTTGTTCTCCATGTTCGGAGGAGGTGGTCAGCAGCCTCCGTCGCCTGCCCAGGCACCAATGGAAGGAGCCCAGCCTGCAGACTCAATACCAGCGGAGCCGGAAGGGCTGTTTAAGGTCTCCTCCATCTTCTCTCTGGGTGGGGGGTCTGAACCGGACAAACCCAAGACGAGCGGCTTTGGAATCCTCGGCATGTCCTTCATGGAAGACAAGAAACCGGAGGAACCCAAAGTAGAGCAGATCACGGCTGTCCAGGAGGAGCCTGCTCTGGAGATACACTCAGAAGTGACAGAAGTTACTGAAATTCCCCCAGAGGTGAAAGAGGCTACTGAAATCCTTCCAGATTTGAAAGAGGCTTCTGAAATTCCACCAGATTTGAAAGATGCTACTGAAATTCCCCCAGAGGCGAAAGAGACTACTGAAATTCCCCCAGAGGTGAAAGAGGCTACTGAAATTCCCCAGGAGAGGAAAGAAGCTACTGAAATTCCTCCAGATTTGAAAGAGGCTGCTGAAATCCTTCCAGAGGTGAAAGATGCTATTGCCTCTGCGTTTACAGATGTGAAGGAGGAAGCTGTTGAGGCTGCTGGAGATGGATCCTCTGAAGTGAGCTCTCAGCTTCATTGTGAAGCTGCAATACCACCTCTGGCCTCTGGAGGGCCAAGAGAACAGAATGAGCCCAGATCAGAACTGGAGAGAGAGACTGGAGGTTCCCTCCTGGAAGAAAGCAGATTGATCACGGACCATCCTGCTTCCGCCACAGACACCCATCAGGACTCTGATGCTGTGACCACAGCAGCACCAGAAGTCCTCATCGCCACCGTTGAGCCGAGCCACCTTGAAACACTCCGGGATGTGGGAGAGGAGGATAGTAAACTAGTGTCGATGGATACTGTGAAATCCCTTGGAGAGGGTGAACCAGTGAAGATAGAACCAGAATCTGAGTCTACAATTGCACCTACCGATAAGCCTGAGGTTACAGCGGAAACACCTGTGACTAGTGAGGTGACAGGGGATGTGACCAAGGCAGTGGAGCCAGAAACAGCCTCCTTGGAGTCTGAGAAGACCTTGTTGGAGACCGAAGTCGAGGAGAAGCCTCCACAGGACCCAGATAAATCTGTAGGATTGGATGAGCATGCATTAGTGGAGAAACAACCTGAAGCGGTTACCATGACTACAGATGAAAAGGCCATGACTGGTCCTCCTCTGGAGCAGTCTAATCTCTCTCCCTCTGGGGCCATGGGCCTGCCTCCTCACCTCTCTGGCCCCCTTCCTCAGCAGCCTGGACAGGGTATGAGGATGGGTGGTCCATGGATGGGAGACCCTAGAATGAGTGGGCCCAGGATGGGAGGCCCTAGAATGGGTGATCCCAGGATGGGAGGCCCAAGAATGGGTGATCCCAGGATGGGCGACCCTAGAATGGGTGGCCCGAGAATGGGTGGGCCCAGGATGGGAGACCCTAGAATGGGTGGACAGAGGATGATGGGCGGGCCAAGGATGGGTGGACCTAGACCTCCACCACAGAGAGCCCCAGAACCAGCTCCCTTCTCTGGGTTCATGTCCATGTTTGGAGCCCCTGCAGCCCCTAGAGGCCCAAGCAAACCAGCCACAACAGGCTTCTTCTCGGGCTCTCCTGCCTCCTCCTTCTTCGGCTCCTCTCCAACGGCTCCTCCTAGTGGCCAGCCTCAGCAGCAGCAGAAGAGCTCCTTCTTTGGTCTCCCCAGCAGTCTGCCCACGGAGTCCCTGACCAGCGATCTGTTTGGGATGTTCAAAGGGCCGGAGACGACGGCGTCTAAACCGGAGGAGCACCAGCAGGTCCCTGACGAGCACCCAGCGCCTGGAGACAACATGCCGGAGAAACCAACAACAAAGGAGGTACCGCCGTCTGAGGACGCAGACAGGACCGAGGACCATAAAGCAGGAGGAGTGGGGGACGCCCCCGAGAAGGCTGATGTGGAGAAAGAGAAAGGATGGATGGAAGAGGTGGAGACGGAGCGGACGGATAAGCTGGAGAGAGAGGACGGTTCCGTGTGTGAAGCCACAGAGAGGACTGAGGGTGAGGCAGCAGAGCAGGGACAGGATACGGAGGGGGAGACCCCTGCCGTTCTCCCAGGAGAGTCTGAGAAACCCGCGCCTCCTGCTCCGGCGGAGTCCAAAGGGATGTTTGACCTCCCTGGCCTGTCCGCGCCGTCCCTCGGCCTGTTTTCAGGTGCGGCTGAAGGAGCCTCGTCTTCTCTGGGGTCCTTCTTCTCGTCTGCTCCGGCCCCGCCCGCCTCTAAGGCCCCCCAGCCTCCGCAGCCCGAGGGAGGCCTTTTCTCCGGCTTCAAAAGCCTGGGAGCCGGGATCTTCAACGACGACAAGCCGACCGGGAAGGACGAGGCGCCGTCTTCTGCCGCGTCCGTGTTCGGGAAGAAGATGGGTTTCCCCTGGCAGAGTGACAGCCCCAAAGCAGAGTCACCCCCTCCTCCTCTCGCTGCCGTGGTAACCGCTCAGCCCCAGCCGCAGGGCCCGAAACCCTCGGAGGAGACTGGACCGGAACCAGCGCCGGACCGACCGTCCCCCGGGTCCGACGGGACCGGGAGCGCTGACGGCAGCGACACCGAGGACGTCACGGAACCCACGGAGAGTGCTGATAAGAGTGCAGGGAGCAGTGAGACCCTGTCCCGCTCTGGATTCCCCTCCGAGGCGGTGTCCTTAGCGGAACCCCAGGTCCAGGTCACCCTGGCCGGGAGGGAGGAGTCCGGCGACACCCCCTCTGACCTTCTCCGTGTCGGACAGCCAGCGCAGGACCTCTCGGCCCAGCAGGACTCCATCAAAAGGCCAGTACTGATGGCTGGAGACATGATCCATGGCGGCCTCCGCTCATGTATTGTGTCCGAGCTACGTAGACGCTAGTTTCTGGCCTTGCCTGCCCTGACCTCTGACCTTTCCTGCCCTGGTTTTCTGCGGCCGGTCCTATTCAGTCCTGTTTGAGGAGTCGCTGTGTTTTCCCCAACCTTTTCCTTTTGTCTTTTTCCTCTTCGTCAATGTAACCCCTCAATCTGGTCTCGCTCTTTTTGCGCAAAGATATCATCAGTTGCAAGGTCGTGAGAATCATGTTTTTTTGTCTTTTTATTTATAGATATACCCTTTGGATTTATATCTGAGGCTGTGAATATGTTCAGCATAGTGGAAATTAAAACTCGGGCTGCAAACTCACTGCTGGCCACGCCTGTGTGTGTGTGTGTGTGTGTGTGTGTGTGTGTGTGTGTGTGTGTGTGCACTTGTGCGTGTGCGTGTGTGAGTTTAGATGTACTACTTTGTGCTAACAGTAGCAGGGAAATGGCCACAGTGACAGTGATGGAGCTCCATGCTCTAAAGTCCACCGCCTTCTTTATTTAATAGCTTTCCTTTTTTCTGACGGGGCATGAGGGCCTCTGCTGAGTAATAGCGGAGGGGGGAGAGAGGGGGGGTTAGATTTATAACGGCGCGACGCCACACACTACACTGGCACGCTGGACAAGCCAGAGAATAAGCTCCAGCCCAGAGTGCTTTGGCCCTCACCCAGACGCCTGTAAATCAAGACCAGTTACAGAAAACACTCCTCCAGTCCTCCCCCATGGTCCTCCATCCCACCCCTCTCCCCACCCCTCTCCCCAGTCCTCCCCCATGGTCCTCCCTCCCACCCCTCTCCCCTGTCCTCTGTCCTGCCCCCCCTGTCCACCACCTGGGCTCTCCCTCATCCCCCCTCCCCCCCTGCCCCACCCCTCTCCGCTCTGTCTCTAGCTGTCTTAGACTGAGAACCGAGAACCTCTCTTCACTGTTAGGCTCCCTCAGAGAGGAAGGTGTGATGTAATTATCGCGTAAGTCCACTAGCTCCATACGACTAACACAATAGCAACTTTTACCATGGCAACGCCTGAAGCAGTGGGGACAGAGGGTGCGTGAGAGATCTTAGCCTAACGCCAGGTCCTCGGCTATCTCACAGTATCTGACTCCAAATCCAGTGGCTCGTCATCACTTTAACTTTCTTTTCAACTTTTGAACTTGGAAAATGTTTATATTACTTTTTGAGTAAGCCTGTCCACACTGAAATTTGATGCGCAGTCAAATGAAATGTGCATCATAAATGAGTCATTGAAAGTGACCTTATTAGTAGTGTGGTTAAAGCAATCTGATTAGAATCAGAAAAGGCAGGTAGTATGGTTTTGAACGCTGAACAACACAGGTAAGCCTTAGCGTATTGAGGAAGAGTCCGATGAAGAAGCAGACGGACACAGTTAAGCCTTAACGCTTCGAGGAGGAGTCAGATGACGAAGTGTCTGTTGTTGAGGTGATGACTCCAGGTGTCCTCCTCCCCCCCTCCTCCTCCTCCTCCCTCACAGCCCGTTGGACAGCAGTCGTGTGGGCTCCTCAGGAAACTTGAGCCAGGAGAGTTTCCTACTCAGCTCCGAACCGGAGGAGCAGCACAAGCGTCACGACGCCTCCTCTTCCTCCTCCGCTGTCGCCCAGCCTCCTCTTCAGGGAGACCAGCACCAGGAGGAGGAGGAGGAGGAGGAGGAGGAGAAGGAGCATAAGCCTCTTCCAGAGCCGGGCTCCAACAAAGACCTGAGAGAGGCAGCCGCCATCCTGCCCAAAGTGTCCCTGGACTCAAACCGGACCCGCAAACACAGCAGGTACCTTCCCTCTCTAACCCAAACACAGCAGGTACCTTCCCCTCTCTAACCCAAACACAGCAGGTACCTTCCCTCGCTTCCCTAAACACAGCAGGTATCGTCTCTTGCTAACCCAAACACAGCAGGTACCTTCCCTCTCTAACCCAAACACAGGAAGTACCTTCCCTCTCTAACCCAGACACAGCAGGTACCTTCCCTCTCTAACCCTAACCCAAACACAGCAGGTATCGTCTCTCGCTAACCCAAACACAGCAGGTACCTTCCCTCTCTAACCCTAACACAGCAGGTACCTTCCCTCGCTAACCCAAACACAGCAGGTACCTTCCTTCTCTAACCCTAACACAGCAGGTACCTTCCCTCGCTAACCCAAACACAGCAGGTACCTTCCCTCGCTAACCCTAACACAGCAGGTACCTGCTGTGTTTGG
>JAVQJS010095348.1:0-20585 GCA_036024795.1 Galaxias rostratus
ATATAAAGGCGGCCTTTGATCTGTCACACACACACACACACACACACACACACACACACACACACACATAAACAAATGAGTCGAACTCTCTTTAACATAAAAATAAATGCACAAATGCACTTGACAAGCTCAAAAAGTTGACCTTAATGTCTCCCCAACAGACTTTGTACCCTTTGCCGCTCATCAATGGCAGTCTAGAAGATGGGAAAACTAGCCTTTCGGCATCAAGCACAGCGATTGGTCGAAATCTGGCAGGACATCAGGGCTATGCTATGGTAGCAGGTAAGACTCTTATGGGCAAACTTTTACCTGGTCACTAATAGAAATGGCTTAGCTGTCGGCCAGCAAGATCTGAGATCTCTTTTCCATCAGCATATTGAGAACAAGCTAAGAAGGGACGCACAGTGAGAACATTGATGCCATCATGATTTCATTTGATAGTGTACATAAATATTATGTTAGTGCTGTCATTTCTCTAATTAGTGTGCCTGGCCAAAACAGAAGTCTGACTGTTGTGGCTGTCATGTATCTGATTACAGAAGCATTTTCAAGCCAAGCTAACATGGAGGATGGACGTTTCATTCACATTCTGCAGACCCATTCTAGCATGTTGTGCCTACTGATGCGTCATGCAATTAATTTGCCTTATTATCACAAGCTGCCCAAAGCACCCTTTCAAGTTTAATTTAAAACAGATGTACAAGATGTAGTGTGTCTAATCGCAGCTTTGTTCACTAACTCCATCAACGCTAATGTAGTGCTCATTTCGTTATTTATTTCGAAAATCTTTTGTCATTGTTGGTCTATTTATTCTTTTTTTCTTTTATTCTTTTTTATCAGTTTCTTTCATTAATTTTTATTTTGTCCTTTTCAACCCACTTACCCACCCACCCACTGTGGCATTTCAGACCCACTACAGCCCCTTCAACTTTGCCTAAAACAGGAAATGTCACCAGAGGTAACCAGCACAAGTCCCTCCCCGAATTTGGCGACATCCAACTCTGCCTATCTTGAGCTGCAGTCTCTGCAGAGCCCTGTGTCTGTCAGCAGTAGCTGCAGCAGTTCCAGCCATTTTCCGCATGCCTTCAACTCATTTTCCCATCATGCCCCAGTGTATGGGCAGTTCAGCAGCCAGTCTTTCATTGCAGGTAACTAATCCATTCATCCCATGAGCAACTACATAACATTAGGTAGAGTTCATACATCAAGTTAACATGTCAAGCTTCACATATTGAGTATAATAAGCTATAATAAGCTTCTGTGCAACAAAACAACGTCATTAAAATTATTCATGGTATTACAAAGTTATCTGAAACTTGAACAGCATGCAAGATACCACAATAATGTGGTCAATTGTGTACATTCACATATTCAATGTGGCTGTTGTCCTTTGACAATCCACCTCCAGCTTACTATGTAGCGGAGGACTTCTTTTTGTGAAGGGTAGGTCAGTGACTCTCTGGTGAAACCTAAGGGTTAATGTATGCTGTGTGTGGTCTCCTTCGTGTGTTCTCAGGACGTGACATGGTGAGCTCCACTCTCCCAGGCTACCCTCCTCACATTCCCTCCAGTGGTCAGACAAGCTACTCCTCCTCCGCCATCACTGGCATGGTTGCAGGTGAGACCTTGGGATGCATGCACGCTTTACACAAATGCAAGCACTGCTCTCGCTTTGCCATCAAAGTCAAGAACACCTTTTTTCTGAACAGCTTCAACGATTCAAAACACCATTTGGTGCTCAGTCTTTACTTCCATATAAATGTTCAGTTTTTTTTGTGGTGTGGGGGGGGGGTTCCAGCAAAAGTTATGTTTAAACCAAAAACTACCCAGATATACACAGGGTGCAAACAAAAACATAATAACATGAAAACAAACAATTAAAAAAGCCATAGGTTACTAATTTGTAATGGAAACTATGCAAGCGATACATAGAAAAAGGGCAAACGAGTGGTAGGGCTGCCGGGAGGGAGGAAGGTTTGCAGATTAACAGGAAGGCGAACTCGGTTAATAAGTAGCCTGCCTTTCTGGCTAGCTGGCTTGTGAAGCAGCCAGGGTACATGCAGTAGGGCCCAGAGGGTACAAGGAACAGGCTGGGGTTCCGCCCTGCTGCCTGCACCTCCACACCACCCCTGTGACCACCCATCCCCATGGGAACCAGGGGGCCCACGACCATGATGGGAGGAGGGACAAGGCAGATGAGAGTGGCAGAGTAGACTTGAGTAGGAGAGGATAGGTTTTCTTTGTGAAGTGTGTATGTGTGTGTGTTAAAGTGTGTTTAAGTGTGTGTGTGTGTGTGTGTGTGTGTGTGTGTGTGTGTGTGTGTGTGTGTGTGTGTGTGTGTGTGTGTCTGCGTGCTTGAGTGTGTGCGTGGGTGCGTGTGTGTGTGTTATGTGCTTTTTTTATTTGAAGTCTGCCCTACGAAGCGCGAAATGAGAGGGTCTGATTTATTATTTTTCTGGTGGGCTCGCTGTGAGGAAGCGTTCATAGACAATTACTCACAGAAAGGGGGGTGTGAGGAATACCCAGGGATTCAATCTAGCAGACGTAATTACCAATTAGATATTGGAATGTGAAAAAAAGAAGAAAAATTAAAGGTGAAAAGAGACTATCTTAAAAGGCTAAAGCAGGAGGTTAGGGACAGAGAAGCGAGGAAGGGTTAAGTGAAGGAATAAGAGGAAGGGTAGAAAATTTTCAAGAGAGGATGCGGTGGAGACTAGCCACACGCACCAATGAGCAGCGGGATTCCACCCCCAGCCATCCACCTCGGCCACAGATTAATGGTTTACAAGCTGCCTTAACCGTTGTTGAATTATGGGCTAAGTCTCTGAGCAGATGTTGGCATGGAGACAAACACCTTACATCAAGGCTAAAAACAACTTTGAGGTTGGTGTATTAAAAACAATTGGAATTGCTTACAGTGTGAGATAGACTTGTGTTTATTATATTTTTATATCTCCTAATTTTACTCTCTGAGTGAATTAATATCTGAGACACAAATTAAACTTTTAAATTTACATTATATATCCAGCCAGCTTCTCAGAACGAGAGCGCCAGTCTGCACTAATCAACCAGGTCCCCTTGACCTCCACTTCACTTGGCATGATCTCACTTCAGCCCTCCTAAATCCTGTTAAACACATGTCACCGGCCGACTAAACTCTTTTGTTTGTTGAATTGCACTATGTTGGGGAACACTAACTCACTGTCTCTCTACTTCCTTATTTCAAATGTACGTTCTTCTTTTTTTAGGTGCGGACTACTCTGCTCAGTCCTACACTCACTCTCCCTACACTTCCTACAGTGAAGCATGGAGATTCACCAACTCTAGTATACTGGGTGAGTAAGACAGCCATCGGGTGTTCAATGGACACACATTTGTATGGAAGCCATGTGGTTGACTTTTGGCACTGGAAAGGACGCTGCCATCTTATAAAAAGTCATCATTAAACAAATAGCTTTGGGGATTGTGACGATCGTGAACCTCTTGAATAAATTTGTAATAGGATTCAATACATGATGCACTGTATTGAATACAACTACATGGCTACCACCTACAAATATGCTTTGACAACAATGTATTGTATATATACAATATATATATATATATATTATATATATTGTATGAGGGTTTTGAAAGCATTTTCCCTTTTACCAATTAACAAGCTCTTCAAATGAAAAAAAAACTTGGCGTTTCAACCTGGAAATGCTTTTGTGTACAGTCAAAATGTTAGTTTACGGTCACACGGTTATATAATAGTAGTGCCACACAGTTTCTTTAGAAAACAGTTACCTATTAAAGCGAGTTAGGTTCTCGAACTCTCTTTGAACTGGCAAGTCAATGAGTGCTGCCCTCTCCAAACGGGTCACATGTCCTTGTCTCACCTTGAATCAGCAGATTTGACAAAAATATTATCCATATATTAATGGGGACTAAGTAGTGTTATTTTCTTATCTAATTCAATCATGTCCCAAAATCAGAAAGCAAATTACAAATAACAAATAAAATTGAAAAAACATGAGAGAAAGCAAACAATATTGAGGGCAAACGGACAGAACAGGACATTTCAAAATGGCGGGCATTGAGTTGTGAACATACAATTATTCAATCATTGCCAAGGACTAACTATCCCAACCAGGCTGATGTGCAGCACAGCTATATGCCAGAATCATGTCGAGTTATGGTATACAAAGGGTTTGATTTGTAATACTTTGGTTCGTTCATACTTTCAAATCAAGCTGCTAGCACTGAATCCAACCACAGTGGTTAATTGTGAACACCTCTACCTCTGTCTCCCCCTACAGGTTCCCCCTACTACTACAGCTCTGCATCCCGCACTGCTCCCCCCTCCACTGCTGGCTATGATCACCTCTAGCTTCTATGGTCCTGTTCCAGAGGAATCATTAATGGATCAAGTGAGAGGAAAGTGAGAAATAGAAACTTATGAAAATAAAGAAGTTATAATATTCTATGGACCAACGGCATGACGAGTGGACGGTCACTCATCTGTGGCAGTGATGAACCAGCATTGTTTTTTTGTCATGGACCCATCATACAGTACCAGCTTATGCCTGACTGATATGTTATTTATTTGACATTGATAAAAGCATCATCCTAAGGGATGTGGATGATTCACATGTTTACACACTATGAACACTGTAACTCATTGTGGATAATATAGCCGACCTGAACTTTTTCATCAGGTTCAAATGCCATTTCTGCCACAACACTACTTTTGCAGCATGAAAGAAATGATAGGTGATATGTAACCCTCCTGTATTGATTATGAACCATGAGCATTCCCATTACGTTTACAATACTATTATGACAGGTTTTGGTAACATTCTCTTTGTTAATCATGTCTGATTTTTTTCCTCCGATCTAAATTACCATTAGCTCCACGCTCATGCAATGATCACAAATTAAAGAATGTTCCCCATTGTTAAGTCCTCAATGAAAATTGAAACGATTGTTTAGCAGTATGTATATATTGTACATGGGAACTGCTTTTCAGGAAGTATAGCAATATTATTCTGAAGGTAAATAGGAGACGTTTAGGGTAGGGATTAATGATTTAGCTATTAAAGGAACGAAACACATTTGCCTTTGTTTTTGCATCAATGATATTTGGAGTTTATTGTCATGCTGATGTTTGGTATGAACTGTGACAATTTTCCTAACCTGTTATTAATATTATTAGTAGTATATAAGATGTAAATACCAAATTTCTAAAGAATATTTTAATTAAATAAAGCATGACAAATTATGTTTTTTTATTTTATTGTATGACAAACCTTTCCTAAAATAAAAAATAGGGTGATTTTAAAGGCTTACTTGGCCTTTTTTAAGAAATCCTGTTCAGTTGGAAAATATACTTCTACTCCTTTTTCATACATTCTTGTGTTGAGA
The DNA here is from genome assembly GCA_036024795.1 of Galaxias rostratus. Taxonomy (NCBI): domain Eukaryota; kingdom Metazoa; phylum Chordata; class Actinopteri; order Galaxiiformes; family Galaxiidae; genus Galaxias; species Galaxias rostratus. Next base: position 5,407 of record JAVQJS010095348.1, read on the forward strand.
TTTTGCCATAGGCCTTTTATTAAAAGTATATTATGGGTGTTACCTCATTGTTGATTATATGTTATTGTAAGTTTATAGAAAAAAAATCTGTAATGTTGCATATTTTCTGCAAGTCAGCAATTTAGGCTTCTGCCAACGTTGGCTATAGGACGAAAGCAATGATCCTGAAAACGCGCATCTGTTTAATTTCTTTTTTATTTTCTGCATCATGTAGTTTTATTTGCAATTATTTCCCTCCTCTTTGCGGCCTCATTATTATACTCGGTAACGAGGCCACGGTTCGACGGTGCCACGGCCCACCTGGACCCACTATCTCAGGCACGCTGAAAGTGATGGATAGCCTTTCTTCAGCGCGAACGGTCGGCAGAGGACTGCATAATATAAAACCTGTGCCACTGCCGGACTTTCAGTTTTCCTCTTGCCGCGCAGCACTGTCGACTCAGGCCAAACATTTATTTACACTGATAGCTTACTTGCTTATTTGGAGACAAGTGTAAAAAGGCAAAGAAAAATTTAAATATGCCTCTGCATTCTTGATGTCGAGGAACGGACGTGGCGTGAATGGTCGGAGCGAGGGTGTCTAGGTTTGGATCTGTTAAGTGGACGAGAAATATCAAAAGGGCCTCATTGGTCAGAATGGGTTCAGGTATATCGTGATAATTACTATGGCAAACAAATTAGAATTGTATAAGTTATATACTAAAAAACACAATTGTGATAATTGTCTAAATAATTAGACAAATCTAAGTACTCATTAGCAACTGACGAGCATTCACGATGACAGCTCTTTATTTACAGTAGTTCATCCACAGTGTTTTTCTCTTCTCCTAAATTCCTTTGTCTTTCTACAGTTCTTACAGATCCTCTATTTAAAAAAGTTTTGCGCCCTATCTACTTCAATACAACAAGCAAAGTATGCTAATACTGATTGCGCTGAATATACTGTGAAATGTAGACATTACGAACAAGCTATATTGCAATTCAAACACTAGATTTCCCATTCTATTAATGATTTTTGTTTTCACGTCTTTGTCCAAGCATGCTGAATAATAAATACATACATTCGCACAACCAGATACGTTTTAAAGTATTCTGTACAGTTGCTTGTCTTTTGATTTAGGAAATATCCCAACCATACCTCTCTTTCTCTCTCACGCTTTCTCTCTCACAGACACCTCTCATTCCTTGTTATTTTTCAGTTTTCTGCCTCACCTTTCTCTCTTCCACATTCTCTCTCCCTTTTAACTTTCTCTCTCCCTTTTAACTTTCTCTCTCCGTTCTCTCTTTCTCTCTCCATCCCTGTCGCCTTGCTCTGGGCGACAGAGGGCCTCTTAGTGCTGAGGTTCTGGGCCACGCTGCTTCTAGTAATGAGCCCGGCAGCACAATACAGGCACCCGGCCGGAACAGCTGAGGAGAGACAAAGCCATACAGGATGGGGAAAAAAGCGTCTAGGGGCTTTGGGTTATCACATTTAATACAGAGAGAAGGATAGTGTTTGGGTTAGTGTCCACACATACATGTACACATCCGGTATGCATTGAAGCCCATCTCTGTGTGGTATATGTGAGAGCGTGTGGTGTGTACATGTCCGTCTGTCTGTCTGTCTGTCTTTAGAGGGACAAATGTGCCATGACCATTGTGGGTACAAAGTAAGAGACAGATCAGGGGCCCCAGGAGGAGCCGCTGACAAAAAAAAGGCAGTGCAGTGTGTGTGGCAATCAGTGGAATGACGGGTCAGGGTTGTCCCGCGCCAGTCAACTGGAAACTCCTCCACTTATCATGGGGCTACGAGACATCGGCCCGCCGACTCGGACTGGCAAATAAGTATTGTGAGAGTTGACGGTATTTGTCTGGCCAAAGGATTCCGTGGTTGGATGGCTGCTGTTGTTTTAAATCGACAATAGCCGACCATTTAGGGTTACTGAGAGGGACTCTTGTATTATCAGGCGCTTATGTGAGGGCAGCCTTTTGAGACTTTGAAGAAAAGCACTTAACCCAGATTGTGTGGGTGAACACCATCACCTTTCATTCATTGATTTGGACAAGATATGTGTACTTTTGAACCTTGTTTGTTTTTTCGAATGAAGTCCCCCACACTTTAGTTTCCTTCCAAATTGTTGGTTGATTGTTTGGGTTCCATTCTGAATTAGTTAATTACTCTGGTGGGACATTTAGTTACATGGAACAATAGTGGGCATATCACAACTGATTTCTTCCACTCAAATTATCAAGATAAATCAAACTTCACACTTAATGGCTGTATTGAGCGGCTGAATTAGATTGCAATATATAACAGCGTTGTTGGAGTTCTGCATTGACAGACATATATTGTCTGCAACAATAGAGTAAGGTTTGTTTTCAGAATATTTAGTCTTCCTCTCAATATTCTTTCTGTTCTGGATGTCATCACTTTAACACACCTAGAGGACTATTAGCTAACACCCTTTAACTAAACTCCTTGTGTCCATCTTATCCTTCAACCATATGGGGTTTACAACAAATTCACCAAACAAATGCAGCAGTCAAATGAAACAGAAGGGGTCAAAAGTGTCTATTTGTGTGAGCAATGAAGCGCTGGCACAGAAACTGGGAAACACAGGTGCCCTCTGTGTGACTGTCCAATGAGAACATAGCCCTGAGGTCAGGAAGCACTATTGACTGAAGACATCAAGAGAAACGCACCTTTCAAAGGGATACGCCTTTTGGGACACACACACACACACACACACACACACACACACACACACACCTCCATATATACACACCTAGATAACATCTACCATCTACTATGTATCAGGTAGCCGCCCTCAGGGGGAAGGTTGACCTACGGACACTGAGGGGAAAAGATGGAGTCAAATACAACGGCCATTGGTCTCCCTCTATGTCCTTTATAATACAATGGCTCAGTTTCTTTTTTTTCAAAGACTGTATTTAAAATATATGTACATACAATTGTAAAACCCCCCCAAAAAATCAAATAAATCTGCCTTTAGCCCCTCCCACTCAGATGAAGAGATTATTCAAACCGTGTTGGTGACAAAAGCTTTTTCAAAGATTTAGTTGGTTGACATAACGAGAGGCATCCCACAGACATTCAACTTGCTATGTGTGATGTCTCTAAGACCGTTGTGCATTAACCCATGGTGTTCTGTTTGTGTGTAACTATTGCTTGACATCCCCTGCATCTTGGAGGACAGTGACTGCCTTGGGTATGTTTGTCAGAGGCAGAAGGGAGTGGAAGAGGAGAGGACAAAGTTAGGTCATGCATTGAAAGGCCCTTAAGCCAGGCCCTTTACCTTAACTGTTCCTAAGAGAGGTGCCTCCAGTACAAAGGCATATACATGTATAAAGAATATGGAGGAAATGCTGGGACTTCTACATTGTTCTTGATATTAAGACTGTCTGCTTGGCAAATAAATGAAAGTTTCTGGGTTTGAAGTGTGGATCAGGACCAACAACACAAATGACAGCAGACAGAGAAAAAGAAAAAATACGCAAATGTCTGCAGTTTTTGCTCTGCGTGTGTGCTCTCTGTTATTGTGTTCCAGCTACAGTAAAGGAAGAAAAGAAAAACAAAACATACAGCACAATTTAATTACCTATGGGCAATCTATATAAAAAACCGCAAAACCATGATAAAAAGAAAAGCCGAATATCAAAAATCTAGGGTTAGTAGGCTTGCTAGAGAGCCCCGCTCAGACTCAAGTGAACCCAGAGAGAGTCCCCAAGAAACCTAATACAATGTCTCTGTAAAGAAGGGGAGCCCACGTCCCAATGCAAAAGAACCTCCTGAAAAGGATCACAGAGAGATTTCAAGGGCCCTGAACAGAGACAGTTGTGCCAAAGCCTCAACAGTCAAGTGGCCAGCCAGTGAAAAGAGGGACGGGCGGCGAAGGCGGGAGAAAGCACGTTTACACGGAGTAAAAAGAAAAAAGAGAGAGAAGTAAAGGGTCCGCGCATATAAAAAAAAGAGATAAAAATGAACTAGTAGAGCATGCGAGGCATCAGTGCCAGATGGAGAATGTGTGTCGAGAGGGACATCAGGGCAGAGGCAGAAGAGACAGACGGAGAAAAGAAAGCAGAGGGACAATTGTACATATGTGTTTGAGTGCTGGCAAATTTGTGTCTATCCTAGAGGTTATGAACGTTGGCAGGATTCAAAATGGGATTGGTGAGTGTGTGTGGGGGAGTGGGGGTATTTGTGGGTGAGGTATTTGCTCAAGTTTAGCAGACATTGTGTGCGTATTGGTAGTGTTTTTAACAAGCAAAATGTTAGTGTGCAGTCATCACTGGGTGAGAGGGAACAAAGAACAAAGAGAGGTGGGGAGCGACCTTATGTGTTTCAGTGGCTTGTTTGGCTGCTGGGTGCCCGGGTGCAAGCAAAGCACTGGATAAGGCCCTAATGATCACAACTCAGGCCTTGCCTTTTTAATTACCCAACCAGGCCTGACTGAGCGCCACAAAGCCCTCAAGACCACAGAATAGAAGTGTAGGGGGCCTAAGAAAAACAGGCTACCTCCTAGAGAGTGTGCCCTCTGAACTTAGCTGAAAATACAGGCCCCTTCTCTGCCCTTCTCCTCCCAGCTCCACTGCCACTGAAGAGTTAGGGCGGCTCTCAAACAAACCCTGGCACTGACGCTGCTGTCACGGTCCACAGGACAAGGGAAAAGATCTTTGGTCAATACTTTTTTTTGTCACAAAAACTTCCAAGGTTTAGATAAAGAATGTAGGCTGAATGAAATGAAAACAGACATCAGGCTTTGTTTTGTTTGATGACTCCTCTTATTATAAAATGTATTCACAGACCAAGAATATGTAGGTTATGCAAGATGGAGTCCTTATTCGAATTGTCAGGCTGTGACACCCAAGGGCCAGCCATAGCCTGAGGCCCTCGTCAGTCATACAGCCAATCAATCACTTTAGTCTGGAGGATCTGACCTTATCTTAATGAGACATTGTTAGTCCAATACATGAATGGGAACACTTCCTTTTAAAAAAAACACAAAAAAGCATTATCATCCCAGCTATCACTGCTACAGTATAGTTGATGGTCAGTCCCAGTCATACCTAATGAGCAGGTGTGTCACTGTTTTTCTTCAAGAATAACATTTGTATTAAAGGTTCAAATTTTGGTTGAAAAAAAATCATTTTATTTAATAAACTTTCCTGATTTGATTTGGTTGAACCAAATCAAAATCTACATGTCCCAGTTCAATCAGCCTGTGTAAACAGACACAAGCCCAGCCAGACAAGAGTAGAGTCTGACCTGTCGACATTGTCTGTGGCCCCTCAATGTGTTACCTATTGTCGCATCACATTCCGGTGTGTCATCTTCAACGCAGCGACATTAGACAACAATGTTGGGGGTTGATCACCGGCATCCTGTTTCTTGCTGTCAGCCTCTCAGGCCCACTGCCCTGTGTCACGTGTCAGTCTAAAAAGGAACAAAACAGGCCTGAATTCTGCTGAGATCAAAAAGTCTTTCCTCTGGTCCGCCCTGCCCATTGGGGCTTGCTAACCTTTCAAACTAAAAAGTAGAACTAATTGCAGTAACACATTTTGATGTAACTTTTTTAATATAATAAATTGTGGGTGCTTTATATACAGTATGTATGTATGTATACAGTATATACACCGCTAGAGATGCTGATTCCATGTAAAATTCTTTTAATTATGAATGTTAGAATGTTTTTTTATAAATTCACCCAAAAGTAGATATTATAGACATAACATAACAACAACTTTATAAAACAATTTTTTTACAAAAAATATAATGTTATTTGAGCTAAAACAGAAGAGCCTCAGTATGTGTTTTTGAGCTACTGGACATTAAGTACCATCTTTCAGATGTCTTGTTGTACAGCACCCTCTTGTGGTTGAAATTGCACAAAACATAATCATAGACTGGTTGAAGCCAAACAGGTACCACTATAATCTGCTAAAAAGCCAAGAAATATTAATTTCTTGTCAAAATAAAAATAATAAGTAAAACAGGCATTGTGTTTGCATTCATGTACTTTTTGAGAGATATGTTTGTGTGAATTAGCAGGCAAAAGATGCCCTTTTTGCTTTGGGCAAGAGGATTATCAACTTCCTCAGGTGAGTATGCAGCTAAAGTGCACAAAGAAACAGTTTCACTGAAGAAAATTCTAACAAAATAACAGTTATAGCAAGCTTCCTGAGACAGATAAACTGGGAAGGTCATTTTTAAGTCCGTTTGCTCCTTGAATTCACTAAATATAGGATAACTGTAATTCCAAAGGGTCAGCATTTTCCCAGACAAAACAGTTGTTGTTTTGTTTTACAATGTTCAATGCCAGACCGTCCAATACTACTCCTAGTACATCTCCTCCTCACAATTCCTTGTTTCGACGGGGAATAACAACCCTGCGATAAGTCCGTCGCTCCGAGATGTTGCGTCTGACTTTTACCAAAGGAGGCGGGGCCAACTCCACCTCCAGAGATGGACTGGAGTAAGACTTCTTCAGTTCTCCTTCCCACCCGTCTTCACCCAGACCCTCCACTGGGTTCTTACACACCATCCGGTCGAACCGTGGAAATTCAACAGCGCCAATGACGGATGACATGTTCAAACTGTCCCAGGCCTCCAGCATCTGGATGTAGACCTCGTAGCGACACGTCTGTAAGGAGAAGGAGGAGATAGAAATTGAGGCATAGATTGGGTTCTACTGAACAGACGACAAACCTGATCATGGTGCCGAAGCTTTACATGCAGAATAGAATGGCTCTCTGGATACATTACATATTGCATAGATAACAATCTATACTGCATATGTGTGAACTTTTCTCATACACACACACAAACCCTCCTCACACACATCCCACACCTCGTGCTCCAGGTACTCCTCCCTCTGACGGTATTCCTCCAGTTCCTTGGCCTTGGCCCTGCGTCCCTCAGGTAAACTTTGCTGCAAGTAGGCAAGATCCTGCTGAAAGGACTCCAGCATGCCTCTGTGGGACTTCAGCTGGCGCTCCTGCAAGAGGCGCACACACAGACACACATAACCAGAATTGTCAAACATGGGCCTGAATATGTGAACTCTGTAAAACATGACCATAGATTTTAAAAGAAGCATGCTACATGGTATAGATCCATTTCAATAAAATGTTAACAGAGTGTGGTGAGTGTGTGCATGTTTTCATTTGTCTGTGTGTGACTGAGCGCATGCCTGCACATGTGTGCATGTTTACTGTACCAGGGTGTGTGCAGACTGAGATGAAGGCAGAATAGGCCGATGGAACCTCCTCTGAGAGCCCACAGCAGCAGGAAAGGGAGGGGAGGAATGGAGCGCTGCCACCAGGTTGATACGGCTGATCCAGGAGCTCATCTCTGCTCTGGACCTGAAAGACAAAACTCTGAACTGTTTATTGCCATTCTTTATCAGTGTGCTTGGATACAAGATGACAAGATAACAAACACAACCAGGCTTTCCCATACAGCTCCAGTAGTGAGGTTGTCAGACTACGTACGAGGCTTGGAAGAGGAAGACCCTCCAGTCAGCGGTCTGCAGGCGGAAGACGTGTTGCCTCTTGGTGTAGTCTGCTGCCCGCTCTGCCAGGGCATGGTGCACACTGACCACCTCCTCTGTACTCTGGTACTCCTCCTTCCTGTACTCATCCTGACACACACAAGCAGAATTCAACTAACTAAACCAAATAACTAAAACATCAAAAAATCACATACTCTCCCTCCACGTTAAACTGCTATTATGGTTGTGTATTGCTGACAATTGTGGGGCAAACAAACGGACACTGAAAACAAGAGTGCATTTGATATTGGAACATAATCTTTTGTAACCTTTTGTAGGTAGAGGACCATGCCCTTCAGAACACCATAGAAGGTCTTCCAGCTTCTCTTCCCCCAAGGAGCTGCACAGCACAGGGACATACCATTCTAAACATCCCAAAAAATGTCACGCAAAGAAGGATGGCAACAACTATGTTCTACATATTAATGTCAGAAAAAAGAAGCCCGATATTGCATTTACTTAACTGCCAGGCGTTCCAACTACAAAGATACCTTGTAATGAATTTGATTTGGAATGTATTGTCCTAAGTAGAATATATTCCAAAACCTAACAGCAATATAGAGATAATGAACTGTTGAAAGTAGAGTCCCACTCACTGCGTTTGCCGTCTATGTCAGCGTGGGCCTTGCGCTGGAGGAAGCCCTGTTTAAACACCTTGGCCTTCTTGTCATGGGGCATGTCCTGGAAGGGATTGCTCTTGCAGCGCGCGGGTGCATCTTCTTTAGCGTCCTCCTCCAACAGCATGGAGCTCTTCAGTTCCTTCTCGTCACTTCACGATTCGCGCAAATAAGACAAAAAATTGAAGATGAGAACAAAAACAAGAACTCAACAGCCTGTAGTTTTTCGAATATAATGCAGGTCCTAATATCACTTACACAGCCCATTCCAGTGGGTAATTCTTAATGGAGTTGAATAAGCTCTGCAACACAGAAAACCACATTAAAGGTGACAGGGCCTCTTTTAACAACAACACAGGTATTTGCTAAACAAACAGTAGTGCAATATATGTCCTCTCCTTACCTTCAATAGATCCTTGCTGAAGTTCTCCCCTTCATTCATCCCATCCAGGTTGGACACAAAGTTGGATGATGACATTGCTTTACCCACATTCTAAGAACGCACCATATTACTGTATTCAAAACCAGATCTCCACTGACGATATTACATATATAAAACAATAATTTTAATAAATCCTTAATCTTTTTTTTTTTTCTTTCAATGTTCTGCATGTCCACATAAAGGAGGAATCAAATTAACATTCATAAAATATGCACAGTGCACATTTGAATCTGAATACCAAAATACTGTATTGTGTTCTTCTGACAAACCTTTCCATGCAGATCTGAGTTGAGAAGCATCACAGCGCATGTGAGAGTGAGCACACATCCTGGAGAGGTAGAGAGAAAGACTAAAACACGCCACTTTCCTGTATCGCTACTGCTCATCACTGCAACTTAGGACTTGAGGTACGTTAGAAAATTACAGTATGTCGACTCCTTGTTTAAGTTCTCTTCTTTTTACGAGTACATATCAAAGAGGTCCAAGTGTGGGCAGGTGTAAATCATATTACCCTTCATCATAAAACACCAAATGAGGGAAAACCGTTGTTGGGTTATGGTAAGGATGAGGACAAGAAGGGAGGAGGGTTAAGGTTAAAGACGAAGTTAGCAACGCTTGACCAGGCTCACCTGTAGAGGAGAAGGAGTCAGGGTTGCACAGCTGGTAGCGACAGGAGAAATGCTGCAGTACCCTTTCTCTCTCTTGGGTCTCCCCTATCAAAACCACCACCTTTAGAAACGACCTATAGCCAGCAGGAGAAAACAGAAGCAGTGAGTATTAAGGCAGAATAGATGCTTTGTCTTTGTTTGCATGTGTTCCTTTTATTTGTGGTAAGTTATTAAGAAAGAAAACAGTGTACACTAACCTCAGAGCTTGGTCCAGACTCTGATCTGTGAAGTCAAATAACTTGAGGTACTCCTCTCCCACTGCTCGGCTGAAGTCATTACTGGAAGAAAATAAAGCAATTTAGAATAATTACGCACAGTTTACATGCACTATTAATTGTACCTTTTAATTATGGGCTCTCTTTGTATATAATTAAAGAAGGTTTTAAGAAACCATCTAGCCTGAGGACACTAGAGTACAAGCAAATATTCACTTCAAATAAATAGGATAAATTAAAGTTGTCTACTCTTTGTCGAGGTGTTTGACCACGTCTATGCATTGGAAGCCGTCCAGCCTGTAGAGCCTCTCAGCCAGCTCACGTGCTTTCTTTCCGTCCATTCCCACTCCATTCATTAGAGGCGCTGCAATGGATACTGGTTCTAGTGCTTGTTTTGGTTCTCCTGTGGATGGTTCTCGAGCTGGCTCAGGATGGTTATCTATCAGTTCTCCATTCTCCTTCATGATCTGCACAACTGAATATGCTGTGCTTGAACAACCTACATCCTGCCCGAACCCTTCGGAGAGCTGGCAATGTTGTGAATTTGATAAGTTATCAGTCCATTTATGTTCCTTTGCCACTTTGGTCACCTCACTTTTCGGATGTTTTTGCTCTATATTTTCTGCCTCTTCTGTGCATTGTTGTTGTTGTTCACATACCTGTTTGGTATGTATTTCTTCCAGCTGTGAAAGTCCTGATATGTCAATGTGTCCTGAATTGTGGCCATGTGGTTGCACATGTTCCATTTGCTTTGATTGGTTATGCTGTTTAGAGCTATCTCTTTGTTCGGTGTTCTCCGATTGGTCAGGCTGTTTAGTGGTTTCACTTTGTTCGGTGTACTCTGATTGGTCCAGCAGTCTAGAGGTATCTCTTTGTTCGGCGTTCTCTGATTGGTCAGGTGGTTTAGAAGTATCTCTTTGTCCAGTGTCCTCTGATTGGTTAGGCTGTTTAGGGGTATCTCTTTGTTTTGTGTTCCCTGATTGGTTGGGCTGTTCAGTAGCCTCTGTTAGTTCTGTCTGCTCTGACTGTTTTGTATACATCAATTGTTTAGGTTGCACTGATTGTTCAATTTCCTCTGGCAATTCTGACTTCTTTGAATGCTCAGACAGAATTGTGCATCCAGGCTGTTTTTCTGCCTGCACTTGCTGCGACTGTGGGGTGTGTGGGAACTGTATGGAGGTTTGAGGGTGTACAGTGCCTGCATACTTCTCTAGGAGCACCAACATTTGATAAGACTGCTGAGTCTGCTCTGCCTGTTGGGATAGTTCGTCAGGTCCTGCTCCTTGTCCCATTCCAAAATGTGCGTGTTGTTTTACCTTCGGGTCACCAAAATGCTCCAGCTGTAGACTTCCCGCAGTCCGGTCCTGCTGCTCTTCCTGGTTTAAGGCTCCACACGCCGGCCCCTCATACCTAGTGCCAGGTTCTTTACTTTCTCCCTCCTCCGTGTGCTTGGACTGGGCGGAGGTGCTCCTCTCGGGTGCCGCTATGTGTATACAGTTGTCGGTTTGGTCTGGCACACGTTCAACCTCTTCTACAGCAGCTTGAGACTTTGAGGGCTCCTCTGCGTCATTGTGGTTTCCATGCGTTTCCTCTTTCAACTGCTGTTCTAAGAAATTCAGCTGCTGCACATTTACAGCAAAGGCAGCTACATGGTTTGCCTGTGGGGGCACTTCACAAGGCTCTCTAAAGTTTGGACAAAGTAATAATAATACAACATGTTTTTAGGGTAATAATGACAGATATTTGACCATACATTCTACAAATTTATCAATTTTAAGAATGTTAATAACAGAAATAGTTAAGGTAATTTTATCATCGGTTAGAAAATCGGTCTGACAATGGTCCAATGTATCTATACTTACATTTTACTAGAGCCACAAATGTTGGCAGACTGCACCTCTTCAAATCTTCCACCTGAAGCTAAATCATTTGTCACAATCCATTCCCACTCTTCCTCAGCTCCATTGCCCTCCTTGTCACCCACCTCTTCGGTCTGGCTACCATCTGATGCCGAGCTAAACTCCTGGTCAGAGTCTGTCTCTCTTCTAAGCAGAGCGTTGGTGGTTTTCTGCCCTTCTTCTGAGGTGTCCCTCTGGCTGTCCACCCCACAGTTGGACACTGACTCTGCTCTCTCTAGTGGGCTGAGATTGTTGTCAGGGGCCACAGCCGTCCCCCCTAGTAACTGAAGGTCCCCTCTTTGTGGCTCTGAATAAAGTATAATGTGAACACCAATGCACAGTTGTGGCATTAACACTAGACGTAATAGTGAGTAATGTTCAACAAAGAAGTGTGTTCAACAAGATCATGATTACAAGTAGGTCGATTCAGTAGAAAAAAACTTATAGCTGTTTTTTGGGGAGAGTTTTGAAAATGTTCATATAGTTGAATGAACAGCCCACGGTTCGCAGTAAAATTAAATATATTTGCGGAAACAGCAACCCACAGTAGTGGTATGAGCGATGGAAAACCCCTCGCTGTTCATTCAGCGCACCTACAGACACGCTTAGATGGTTTATATGTGCATGAGTACACTCACCAATGTCCTCTATCTGCCCCAGGGGAGGACCATCCTCCACTTCCTGAAATGTCTGTTCCTCAATGGTGGCGCCTGGTGCATCACATGGCTAAACATTGCAATACCATCCGTTCCCGGAGTAACATATAGTGTTGGGAGAGAAATGTGTGATTCCAAATGTAGGCAAGGAACTTATCATCGGGAAAGGTTCATCACAGCACATAGTGAGAACAGTTTATTTAGCAATACTTATCTACAGATGGCTGTGAAATTCAACTTTTCTAACTAATATGGGTAGTGCTGTGTTCCTTCCAGCTTTGGCCCATCTACTCTTTTAACCTATATACAGGCACCATTAAAATAGTAAGACACACAGACACATGCACCGGAAACCACACAGGAAATATATCTATAAAATGTGGACTAATCACCAAAACATAGTTACAATATATCGTCACTTTATTTTTTTCCTCTCAGAGACTCAACATACCTGAGAAACGTCCACTCCATGTTCCAGATAATTGTCTAGAGGCTGCGGTCGCTTCTCCAATCCTGCACATTGTTCTGTATCCTCGTGGACGGGTAGTTCAGTGTCTCTCTCCCCGCATACAGAATACGACAAGGGATTGATAGTCCAGTCCAGACTGGCCCCTCCACTCGAGTCCAGTTCATCTGTGGAGCTGTTGTCGTTCATAGGGGAGGGGAGGTCTACCGAGGGTTCAGGCATGTCCCACTGCACAGTAGCAAACGAGAGGGGTGCAGTGGGACGGGCAACTGGGAACACTGGCAAGTTCAACGGCGTCCATTGTTCTTCCATCTCCTCACACAGCTTTTGCATTCCTGTCTGAGGACAGGTGAAATCTCTAAGGCCGTGCGCTGGCTTTCCCTGATCCTCTTCCTCCTGCCCCACTATAGTGGTCTCATGCTGGCCGTTCAGGTGAGGGAGCGCCGCCTGCTCCCACGTCTCTTTCTGAGACGACTTCCTGCTGAGTGGTTCTCTGTTGTCTGAAGGAGTAAGCACGCCCACCGCCTCCATTTGCTCATTCAACCTGTCCTCAGAACAGGAAGCAGAGGGCACAAGGTGAGAAGTGTTCTGTGGCTAAGAATCCTCTGTTGTAAATGGAAGATGGGCATCCATTTTGAAATTAGGTCACATACGTTGTGGTTGACTTCAGGGGTGTGTCACAGCTTCCGGTGCAGCCCTACACTTTCTGTAAAAGATGTACACAAGAAAAATAAAAAAAATAGATAAAACTACACATAAAAAAGCCAACACAAGATAACACCCTAAATCAAAAGCAACTTCCGAAGTCAACTTTGCAAGTCAGACATCTATACGGTACTATATGGAATGGTCTATTTTATGTTTATAGATACTTAGGTTAACCAAACAATCAGCATAGTTTGCTAAAAAGACTATCAGTCACACTGACAGTCCCAGAAAGTATTTGATGAAGTACGTCACAAGCCCAAAAATGATCTGCCTAAAAAAAAAAGCTAATAAACAATGGCTGCAGTACTTAATAAACAAAATACTGCAAATATGTAGTTTCCAAGATTTCACAACTAAAATAAAAGTGATACGTTTGAGGGAAATTATTACTATTAACAATTTCCATAATCAATAATGCTAATACAACAAATCACTGAAATGGCAATAAACAGAACCATCAAACTCATACATACCGTTTTTATACATGTAATTTGGTATTTATAGGTAATTTTTGTTCCTTCATTTTGAACGCCTAACTACACACCATTGTTGATTTACGACACTGCAATCACTTTACCAAAACTTTGCAGAGGCACATTTAAACTTCCTGATCAAAAGAGCAACTGCAAATCGAAGTCGTGCAAGAGAGAGAGAGAGTGCATTAGCTTCAAAGGGTAAAAAGAACTCAAGAGTGAGTGAATGAGAGAGAGCGAGACAGAGAGCCAGCGTGAGAGAGAGAGAGAGAGAAAGAGAGAGAGAGAGAGAGAGAGAGAGAGAGAGAGAGAGAGAGAGAGGAAGCAAGTAAGATAGAGGGAAGAAAGGTGGAGTGAAAACATTAAACGAGAAGACCAAGAGTGAGGCTCAGAACGGGGTAAAAAGGGTTTTATAGGTTGGCCATTCAACTGTCTTACAAATGTATATAAAGACTAACTTCATTTTTCTTTCAAACGGCAACCCTTTTTCAAATATGACACTGACCAGCATTTCCCCAAAATAATCACGTGGCACTTCATCCTTCTGCTTCTCCATCGTGCTCTCTCTTACACTTGCCCTGGATATATCTAAGTCTTTCTCCTTTACGCTACAGACTCACAAAACTGACATCCGGGACAGCTCTTGGCCACACTTCCTCTGTGGGTGCTCACTTCTTATTTCCTGTGAAGCAGCAATTACTCCTTATGTAACTAACAGACACACTTAGCACAATTATGATGAACACAGAACATTACTATCAGTAGACTTCCCTTCAGTTGGTCAGAGAGATTCAAAAACCTTATAGGAATAATATTCAAACATAATAATTGGTTTGGGTAATTATCATCAATCCTCTCAGCTGAAGTATCCATGCATGGTTCTATCTGTAACTCGGATCACACACAGCGCTCTACTTTCATTGTCTTCTGGAACCACTGTTGACTATGACAACAGACAAAAGGTAATCCAACATATTGCCCCTGGTTGTATACCTTGACGATAAAAAAAGCTTAATGTAACTCAGATCACATACAAAACTCTACAACTCTATACTATCCATAATATTCTTGAAGTAAAAAAGTAATTTGCCACTATTGACTGAGTTAATCCACCATGCAAGTTGTCCTGGAAGTTATACCTTGCTAATAAAATTGCTCAAGTTAAAACTCCAATGTAAAAATGTAGAGTTTTAAAGCTCAGACTTAAAGAAAACTAAAACGTTGAGTATAAGAGAGGTCCACCGGACCTGAAAACTAAAACAATTAACGTTGACTGGATAGAAGGAGATCTGCAGTAAGACACAACAGCATGGAATGCATGGCGCTCTAGCCCACTTTATCTGCAGTTCATTATATCTAAATGGTGCAACAGAATGGGATAGTGGGTTAGGCATACAGGGTAGCCTAGGCCCGCAAATAATACTAGTAATAATAGTAATAAATTCTTACACGTCAACCAGGCGTAGCATGCTATACACAAAAGCAA
>JAVQJS010095374.1:0-17412 GCA_036024795.1 Galaxias rostratus
TTAACACATAGGCATCGTCCTCTATGGTCCCGCCCCCCTACCCCCCCCCCCCCCCCTCGTTATCAGGAGTGCCAGGTGGTGTCGGCCATGGTGCAGCCTCGTCTGCTGGCCATCCTGTCGGAGCAGCTGTACTACGACGAGATCGCCATTCCCTTCACCCGCATGCAGAACGAGTGCAAGCAGCTCATCGCTCTGCTGGCCGACCTCAACATTGACGTCAGCGATCGCCTCAGCTGCAGCGTGTTCACCATCGACCAGGCCAATGAGCTGGTGAGGCCTGGAAAAGCATTGTTTTTATATATATATATATATATATATATATATAAATCCAGTGCTACCCACTCTACATACATTTTGTTCAGAGCTTATATTCATCATTGCATCAGTTACATTGCATCAAGTGGTCTGTTTAAAATATGTATTAAAAAAAATCCCTTCGTCCAATCAATTTGCATAGTGTAAGTGTTGGTTATCTGAATTGACAGGGTATGAAATTAAAGTGAGCCCTAGGCTTTCTCTATGCTCCCGGGGTGTTCACTGCCACATAAATGACCCTCCCTTCCCTTCTCTTCTCTCCAAAGGTGACAACCATCTTCACTGAGTCCACGGCGGGTCTGAACCTCAAGGCCAAGCAGTTCCAGCCCCTGGAGAGCAAGCAGCAGCAGGCCCAGTCCACGGTGTCCGAGACCAACGGCGAGTGGCAGCAGCTCCACCTGCGCGTGCACACGTTCACGGCCTGCGCCGTGGTCAACCTCCAGGGCCTGCCGGACAAGCTCAACCCCCTGGTGCGGCCCCTGATGGAGGCGGCCAAGCGCGAGGAGAACACCCTGGTGCAGGGCTACGCCGCCTCCTTCATAGCCAAGCTGCTGCAGCAGTGTGCCGGCCGCTCGCCCTGCCCCAACCCCAAGATCCTGAAGAACCTCTGCTCCTCGGTGTGCGTGGACCCGCTGCTCACGCCCTCGTCCGCCTGCCCCGTGCCGCCCACCCAGGAGCTGGCCAAAGGTGAGCTGCCCCGTGTCTCGGTGGGTGTCGGCCCTCCCTGGTGTGGCGGAGCCGCGATGTGGGGGTCTGTAATGTGGGGGTGCCGGCGTCTGACGGTGTGTTTTCCCTGTTGTCCTCGCCGCTACCGGGCCACTGTAGCTAGCGGCTCGGAGAAAGACTGCCTTCATCACATGGTCAACAAGACGCGGGGGATCATCACCCTGTACCGCCACCAGAGGGCGGCCTTCGCCGTCACCAGCAAAAGGGGCCCGGCCCCCAAAACTCCCAGGGCCCCCACCACAGAGCTGCACCCTGGGAGCGGCATGAACAACGAGGCTGACGAGGTTAGAGGGCACGACCGACTTTACGTTTCTAGCATTCGTGTGCCGGTTCTTTACCTCTGTGACGCGTTAAGCCCCGCTCTACGCCTGCTTTCAGAGTAAGAAGCCATGCCTCGTCCAGAGGAGAGGGGCGGAGTTCTGCCTGACAACGGTTGCTAGGCACTTTGGCCAGGACCTGACCACGTCGTTGCCCTACCTGTGGGAGGCCATGATCGGCCCTCTGAGGGCTGTGGTGGCCGACAACCAAAGCCTCGGTACGTTCCTAGAGACGACTCCCTCACCACAGCCGCGCTGGAACAACACTAGTGCTCTAGTGTCTTTGTCATACTGCCTACGCACCCAGTGTTGTCCAGATGCATTTTTAATATTCCCTACACTGCCAGTGTTGTCCAGATGCATTTTGAATATTCCCTACACTGCCAGTGTTGTCCAGATGCACTTTGAATATTCCCTACAATCCCAGTGTTGTCCAGATGCATTTTGAATAGTCCCTACAATGCCAGTGTTGTCTAGATGCATTTTGAATATTCCCTACAATGCCAGTGTTGTCCAGATGCATTTTGAATATTCCCTACAATGCCCTCGTTCTCCAGATGCATGTTGATTTGTTCCCTACGCTTTCTGTGTTGTCCAGATGTGACGCTCCAGTTGGAGAGGGGGGACGCTGCCGCTCAGGAGCTGGTCAACTCCCTGCAGGTGCTGGAGATCACGGCAGGGGCCATGGCTCCCCAACTCAAACCTCTGGTGAGACTAGCAGTGCACTGGGGCTATAGAAATGCCAACAATTCTCTTTTGTACTTTTTTTTATTTCTCGCTATCTGTTTCTTTTTCTCTTGATCTCTTTCTGTCTCTCTCCCTATTTTATTTTCTTTCTTTCTCTCTCTCTGTTGTAGCATTTCAAAGTTGTTCTTTTGCCCTCCCTGTGGTGAGACTAGCAGCTATACGCCAACTCTGTCCCTCTCCGTTGTAGCGCGAACATGTTTCAAAGGTGTCCTCCCTGTGTTTTGTGCGCAGCTCCTGGTGCACCTGCCCCACCTGTTCACCTGCCTGCAGCACCCATACACGGCCGTGCGCCACATGGCGGCGCGCTGCGTGGGGGTGCTGAGCAAGACGGCCACCCCGGAGACCATGCGCCTGTTCCTGGAGCGCGTGCTGCCCTGGCTGGGGGCCATCGCCGACTGCACCAAGCAGGAGGGCGCCATCGAGGCCATGGCCTGTATCCTTGCCGTGCGCCTGCTCCCCTGCCTCTGGCCAGGTCCTGGCGCTCGCAGCTTCAATGTCACAACCTTCTCATGTCTTTTGCCGTATATTTTTCACACCGTCTGTATAGTCGCATCACGCAGGGTTAAAGCGGGTGTCTAGTTGCGATTGAAGTGTTGATTGATGTCACGTGCCGCACCATCATGGCGACGGGTTGTCTTTGACCGGCTGCCTCAGGCGTGATGGAGCAGCTGGACGTGGACATCGTGCCCTACATCGTGCTGCTGGTGGTGCCGGTGTTGGGTCGCATGAGCGACCCCAGCGACAGCGTCCGCTTCATGGCCACGCAGTGCTTCGCCACGCTCATCCGCCTGCTGCCCCTGGAGGTACGGCGGCATGGGCGAACCATTCTCCTTTTCGTCCACTAGGTGGCAGGAGTTTGCCGTTTGTCATTGGATGATTCGACAGTATGTTGTTGTTGTCTGACGGTCGATGATAAGAGCGGACGTTTCGTAATCAGCCGCTGAAGTTTGGATTGACACCGACTTTGATGTCTCACTTACTGTGTGTGACCCCTGATTTGTTCACCTCAGTCTAGAAAATAGCCAGAATAATAAGTGGTTCCAGCTCCGATTTGAAGCTGCACAGAGGTCCCTAAGGATCCTGCTGCTTCCGGATAGGTCGCTCCGTCTTGTGCCTTCCTTCGTGTAAGCGACTTGGTTTCGTTCCAGGCCGGCATCCCGGATCCTCCGGCCATGTCGGAAGACCTCATACGGCAGAAAGCCAGGGAGCGTCACTTCCTGGAGCAGCTGTTGGACGCAAAGAAGCTGGAGAACTACAAGATCCCCGTTCCCATCAAGGCGGAGCTCCGGAAGTACCAGCAGGTAACCCGCTGAGCTTCTGCTCAGGTCTGTCTATCGAAGCCCCCCTCTCTGCGTGGAAGGCCGAAGGGAGACATTTCCGCATCGGAAGTGAAACAACTCCTGAGACTGATTCAGCACCTTTCCTGTTTTTATCTTCAGCCTCGATATTCTCTTTCTGCCAGCTCCACAAACAGGTTTTTACTTTTGAATTCTGCAAGGAAGCAGAACGGGACGCTGACTGCAAATTGCTTCCCGGAGCACACGGAGCGAATGCTGGGGGGGGGGGGAATGGATAGCGGGGCCGGGCGCTGGTAGCAGCCTGACAGTCACCCATCCATCTCTGTAATGAAGCCCTGCAGAGCTCTCTGGCTGGAACTTAGTGCTGCTGCTAATATCAGTGGTCAGTCCACAGCGCTGGGCTCCCAGCTCCGCGGCCCTCGACGCAGACAACACGTCATTTTGACATTCACAGCATGGGGAGGGAGAGAGGGGGAAGGGGGGGCATGGCTAGACAGACTGTTTTCAAAAGGATTCATTACCCACATGAAATGGCTACTGTTGGATTCCCTCTGACCATGTTTCCGTGCATAGTTTACACACACACACACACACACACACACACACACACACAGAGCGAGAGAGAGACCAGCCGAACCACTGCAAAAATTCTTTATTGTCCCTTCCAGGACGGAGTGAACTGGCTGTCCTTCCTGAACAAGTACAAGCTGCATGGGATCCTGTGCGATGACATGGGTCTGGGCAAAACCTTGCAGTCCATCTGCATCCTGGCTGGGGACCACTACCTCAGGTACGGCCCCCACCTCCCCTCCCCATGGAGACTTGACTTGCGCCATCAGCTCCATATTTCTCGCTTCCACCTTTTTTTGGGCGGGGAATTGCCATTTGTAACGTGTCTGTTTTTCAGGACGCAAGAGTATGCCAAGACCAAGGCGGCAGGCAGCAGCCCGCTGCCCTCCCTGGTAGTGTGCCCGCCCACCCTCACGGGCCACTGGGTGGACGAGGTGGGCAAGTTCTGCACCAAGGACTACCTCAACCCGCTGCACTACACCGGACCCCCAACCGAACGGGCCCGGTAAGACCCGTACCCTCGGTGTGCACCTCCTGTGACACGTCAACGGCCCTGCCAGACCCAGTACGTTAGGCCCTGCCAGAACCAGTACGTTAACCCCAACAATGTTCTCGTTTCGGGTTTTAGGCTGCAGCACCAGGTCAAAAAGCACAATCTCGTCGTGGCTTCTTACGATGTTGTAAGGAACGACATTGATTTTTTTAGGTGAGTGGTCGTGATGTCTCCTGGCATTTGTTTTCAAAAATGTTTGTTTCATGCCTTAATGCGGTTTTATATTTATACCGATCTTTCCTTGGTTCATGCAAACTTTTTTATTTCAGAAATATCAAATTTAATTACTGTATCCTCGATGAGGGCCATATTATTAAAAATGGGAAGACCAAACTTTCGAAGGCCATCAAACAGTTGGCAGCCAATTTCCGTGTTATCCTGTCAGGAACGCCCATCCAGGTAAGGACCGCCATCTTGGCTTCCAAAAAAAAAAAAAATGTAAACCTTCTACCGCAGCCTTCTCTCTCTCTCTCTCTCGTACCTGCACCGTTCTTTATGACGCTCTGCCGTAATCCAGAGACAAAGGTCACCACCAAGGAAGGGGGAAACAACAGCTCTGCACCGGAGCAGCCGTTTCATTACTTGTGTACTTAGCCCTTCTCCTCTAATCTTTCATGTTAATTCTGTGAGGCGCGCGAGCCCCCAGGTTTGCCCTCTCAGCAGTGGATCAATGAGCCTAATCTGTTTCTCCGGCCGGACTAATGCTCACCCCCCCCCCTCCCCCCCCCCCCCCACTACACGGGGCCGTGTTGATTCATTGGTAGCTTAGCGTTGTCGTACGGCTCCAGATGGAACGATGTAAATATGCTGTCGCAACAATATGGGGGATTTATGGTAATTGGTGTTGCAACACTGCGTTTAATCAATGGGCCTTAGGAGCGTATAGATTTGCTCTCCCAAACCCTTTGGCCTTTTTTTTTTCTCACATCTTCTCCACTCATGTTTCCCTCAGAACAACGTTCTGGAGCTGTGGTCGTTGTTCGACTTTCTGATGCCAGGCTTCCTGGGGACCGAACGGCAATTCGCAGCCCGTTACGGGAAGCCCATCCTGGCCAGCCGCGACGCCAAGAGCTCCTCGCGTGAGCAGGAGGCCGGTGAGGAGGCCCACCCCAGTACTAGCAAGCCAGCCAGCTAGCTAGCTTGCTATCTATCTAGCTAGCTAGCTAGCTAACTAGCTAGCTAGCTAGCCAGACTTCCTCCCTGCCTGTCTCCACCCAGCAGAGTGACCGCTCCTATCTCTGGGTTAACCATGGTGGTCTCTCCGCAGGTGTCCTGGCGATGGAAGCCCTGCATCGACAGGTGTTGCCCTTCCTCCTGAGGAGGATGAAGGAGGACGTCCTCCAGGACCTGCCCCCAAAAATCATCCAGGACTACTACTGCAACCTCAGCCCCCTGCAGGTACACAACGGACTCCTGCCAAACCCTGCCCAGCAGCACTCCCAAGAGGAACTCGTGTTTGGGAAGAGTTTAAAATGGAACGTGTGTGTGTGTGTGTGTGTGTGTAGGTTCAGCTGTACGAGGACTTCGCCAAGTCTCGGGCCAAGGTCAGTGTGGAGGACACCATCTCCACCGCCTCGAAGCAGGAAGAGGAGAAGCCCAAGCTGAAGGCCACGGGCCATGTCTTCCAGGTAGGCCCGGTGCCCACGGCGGCCCGCCGCGGGGCGCCCTCCTCTTTCCGTACTGCGGCCGTGTCTGGCTATGTCGGCGTCCAACGCGTCCGTGCTCCCCGCAGGCCCTCCAGTACCTGAGGAAGCTGTGCAACCACCCGGGCCTGGTCCTGACCCCGCAGCACCCGGAGTACCGCCGCGTCACGGAGCAGCTGGCCGCGCAGCAGACCAGCCTCCGGGACATCCAGCACGCGCCCAAACTCTCCGCACTCAAACAGGTACCGGCCCGACCCGAGACACCACGCGTCCTCTCCTCCCGAATCTACATACTAACCAAACTTTAAAACAGGATACCTGAACCATAGACCACCATAGACCACACAGCAGGGTATTGATCTGTTGTCTTCATATTTATTCGCTTGTGTACATACACTTTACTGAAGTGCTTCTTTTGCACTTCCGGTTAGATGCTAGCTGCATTTCGTTGTGCGATGACAAAGTTCAATCTAAATCGAAATCATCTAAGATCTGAATGGACGGATACCAGCAAAAAAGGTTCACGTCAACCGTTTCTTGAATCTGGAGTGTGCTGCGTTTTTGTGCCTCCAGCTGCTGTTGGACTGCGGCCTGGGCGGGCTGGGCTCGGCCGAGGGGGGCACGGAGGCGGTGGTGGCCGAGCACCGCGTGCTGATCTTCTGCCAGCTGAAGAGCATGCTGGACATCGTGGAGCACGACCTGCTGAAGCCCCAGCTCCCCAGCGTCACCTACCTGAGGCTGGACGGCGGCGTGCAGGCGGGCCTGCGCCACTCCATCGTCTCCAGGTCAGGGTTGGGGGGGGGGCGCATTAGCCAGGCGAAGGTTCGCTCGCTAGCTGAAGTGCCTAGCCGCTCTGCTAGCCACACTGTGTTGTCAGACCTTCCCGTAGCCTTTCCGGGATCGTGTGCGTGTACGTGCGCGCATGCACGTGTGTGTGTGAGCGTGGGTGCGTGTGTGCTGCCGAGGTACAGATATGAACTTATCTACTCTATTTATGTGTGTGTTTAGCTGTGTGTGGTCTATTTTCATTTTGGGGATGAAGGAGTGTTAATCTATAAAATGTGTGTGTGTGTGTGTGTCAGGTTCAACAACGACCCGTCCATCGACGTGCTCCTGCTCACCACCCACGTGGGGGGCCTGGGGTTGAACCTGACGGGCGCCGACACCGTGGTGTTTGTGGAGCACGACTGGAACCCCATGAGGGACCTGCAGGCCATGGACCGGGCCCACAGAATAGGACAGGTACGGGGAGGGGGTTGGATTCTGCTCGCTCCAGAGTACAATCTGGTGGTCCTCCTGTTGGCCAGGCGCAGACGTGCCCGGCCGGTTGCTTGGTAACTTCCGGTCGTGTGGGGTTGTCGTCGGAAACCGTAGCGGGATTCGACCGCGTCGTAACCCCGTTCCCGATTGTGCGTCTCTTCCAGAAACGAGTGGTGAACGTGTACAGGCTGATCACGCGAGGCACCCTGGAGGAGAAGATCATGGGGCTGCAGAAGTTCAAGATGAGCATCGCCAACACGGTCATCAGCCAGGAGAACGCCAGCCTGCAGAGCATGGGCACGGACCAACTCCTCAACCTCTTCACGCTGGATAAGGTGCGACACCGGTGCCCCGTGCACACACACCTGCTGTCTTTCCAACCTGTAGCTCCACTCTGTTCCAGCTCACATACATATCAAAGTTATTTGTGTGTCGGGGCTCTTGTCCATCGTCAAGCCAACCTGGTCTCGTCTGTTTGCCTCTGGCCAGGACGAGAAGGGCGAGAAGGCAGAGTCTTCGTCAGCACCGGGGAAGGCCTCCATGAAGTCGGTGCTGGACGGTCTGGGAGACCTGTGGGACCAGCAGCAGTACGACACGGAGTACGACCTGGGCACCTTCATGCACTCGCTGCAGTAGCACTCGCGGTGGCCACCCCACCGACTCCAAAGACCTCACGTCCACGTGTGCTGGTCTAGCCCCACCCCCCCTCGATGATTGTGGGGCTGTCACAAGGCTAGGCAACACCCTGTAACTCCACAGGCCGCCTCGCTAATCCGTTGGTAGTCTAAAAGGTGTGTCCTCCTGCACTCCCCGAGACCAGTTCAATGGATGACTTTGTTCACAGAATATTCAGCAGTGTCTGTGGTCCCCCTACTTATAGGTTGTTGTCTTAACCCCTACTCTCTTCCCCACCCATCAGAGCTCTTATGATGTTTGGATATAAATTAAGTTTGGGTCAGTGGTTGTCTAAACACAAAAACTTTTTTTTTGTAGCAACTGGATTGCTTGGCTATGACGAGATTGACTTTCTTGAGGTTATTGTAAATATCTTCCAGACCTTAGCTGACTCCCATCCTCTGGGGGGTGCTAGTCCTCCCACAAGCCCCCTGGAATGCCCATTTACATGGTTTGTTTTGATACAGGAGAATTGAATCGTGAAGGTGTGGAAGGCCGTGCTCCTACTTGGGTTTAGAAGTTGTTACTTTGAAAAAAAGTGATTCTTCAAAGTGGCATTGCTTAGAGGGACACACTATTTAGAAGTTAAACCAGCTTCTAAGAACATGTCACAAACATTTTAAAGGAAAATGCAGATGTGTAAATATTTCAGTAATTGCTGCTGTTTTGTTTAAGCTGTTGGAATTGTAATAAATTCTGCACGTTTCCCTGTGTGATGTGTATTTATTTGTTGGTAGAACATAACCTATAGATGTTTTATAAATAGCAATTGCGGCCAGTATTTATTGTCTAGTATTGTGAAACAAGATTTTGTCAATTGTGTATCTAATGCCTCTAACTAAACAGAGGACGTGGTATGTCATTATTATATTTAACAAGACAAAGATAGAAATTGAAAAGTACTGTTTAGAGCTACTCCATTTGTCAATGTGAAAACGATCTTTCTCATCACTGAAGAATTAATGCAAAGGATTTGGTAAACATAGCATCTTTGTTTCATTCAACTTGCATTTCATTTAATTTGTTTAAACAGTTGCCCATTTAAGCGTAGCTGTTTTTTACAGCCATCTAGCAAGGATTTCATTCCAGGCACTTTGAAAGAAAAAGGGTAAAGAGGGAAAAGAAAGCCATGCCAAAACAGACAAGGTTTCACGACGTCATACAACTGTTTAATAAGATTTGCTTATTAGTACAGAAAAGGGAAAGTGAGATGGGAACTACAAATTTGAAGCAGTAGTAAGCATTAGCAGCGTTGAGCTTCATGTTTTTAAATCACAGTTATACTGCAAAGTCAGACAAGCATTAGGTCCATGTCAACAATCTTTTTTTTTTAAAAAAAGCCTTGTCAATATGGAACCTGCATTCAAACCAAGAATACAAACTTTTAAAATAAATCACAGATGCCTTACAAAAGTACAGTTCCAAAGAACTTTTTCTGAAAATAAAAAAACAGCACACTATATATATATATTCTCACATGATTGTGGTGTAGTTACAGTATCTACCCAGAGAGAACACCCAAGATGAAAAGTGAATATACAGTATACTATCCTATTCTAGCGCTACATGAAATACACAGCTATCTGTATGACTATATGAATCGGTCTCCGGCGCCAAGATCATGATTGTTTTGTCAGTCAAACCATTTGATGCATATACACAGGGTATACAATTTTGGCTAGCAAAGGGATGTAAAAAAAGCCACAAAACAAACTAATACTGTGGTTTGGGTATAATACTGACCCTAAGGAGAAGGTGAATATTTGACTGAAACAGTATAATGATTACAAAAGTATTAATATCGTACATACAAACTGACAGAAAGGCAAGCTAGACTATTTTACATTCTTTTTTCATTACCATGATTTTTGAAGGGATGAAATAGCATCTAAATATAAAATCGAATCCAAATAGTTGCAAATAAGGGTCAATCCCATCGGCAGTTTGCTGGAAGGTTAAAACATTGCACGTACAAACAATTTTGGACAAAGGTTTGAGCAAAACGTTTGTGCGAAAAAAACAACAGACAGAGCATTGCCTTGGACATATTCATGAGGACTATATTTTTGTCCCACCTCACCTTTAACATAAACTTGCCTTGATAGTCTTAACTTTGCATTTACATTCATACTTAAATACAATCACACCCGTGCACATTGCCCGTTATGTTAATGCATGTAGATTAACTAATCCGAGATCCTAGGATTAAAGTAATGACGTGTCGTCATTAAATTATCCCATAATTACGTATAGATGAGCGTTGACACAATAAATATTGTGGGAGTGAGAGTAAATTTGTACTGTAGTAGTGATAGCTATTGGTGTCATCCAGCGTGTATAATAGAACAACATATGGTATGTTCCCATCGGCATTCAGTTTATTGACCATTTGTTCTGTTACATGGCCAGTCACGTATAATCAAGCATTATGATAGTTTTGTTTTTTTCCTCATTAGATCAACATCTAGTGTAATGTAAGCAACATCTAGGAGTAAACACAAAGCCTTGTATTAAAAAAATCTAGACACATTAGTCACACTATTAAAAATGAAAAAAATCAGCATTTAAGAATTAGCATCATAAAATTAATTTATTCCAAGTAAAAATACAAAATAATATTAGACATTGACCAGATATGAAAGTCTCGCCCAGAAATAACTATGAATGGTTGAGAAAAAAAGACAAAATAAAAATGAAAATAAGTAAATATGTTTAAATTCTTTTCTTTTTTTAGCAAAACTTTCTAAAAATAATGAAAATTTGTCAGTACAAAGGCTACATTACTACTGGAAGTCACTAGCATGTAGAGTAGATAAATACACAGTAGAAAATGATTTAGTGAATCACAATGCTTGCAATGAAAATAAATCAGCCATTAAGATTTATGCTTTTTTCTCTCTTTTTTTTTTTTTTTACAAACAGTACAAACAGTATTGCACATTACAACAAAGAATAAAGGTTCTCGACCTTAAAATGGGACTAATTCAAGTCTGATGTGAGTAGAAGGCCACCACTCGATTGATGCACCTTGGGGGTTTCGGATCAAGTTTTAAACACTTGCTTATTGTTTTAAAAATAACAATCTTCTTCTATATCTACCTCCATCAACTCAAAGACCATCAAAGGTGTTCTTACTCATGTCAAGGCTAACAAATCAGGGTACGTTGCTTTTATAAAACAAAAGGGAGCGTATACTTTGAGTAACATAAAAAAAAAAGTTTTCTTAAAAAAATAACATGAACAGGAGATATTTCACAATTCTGGTCAGTTTAGTAAATTATTAATTATAAATATACAAAACAAGGGAAGTTTCCTAAGTAATCTTTTTAAGCACCTGATATTTCTATGGATCTATTTTTGAGAACCTGGTTTCCCACCACTTATTTACTGGTTGTTTTTTAACTATGTACTTTCACAAAAATCTGACCAGTGGGATTCTTTCTCTTAATCTCCGCTGTAATAAGGTAGACTCTGTACTTCAGCTAACTACATCATTATATTAAAGCTCTAACTCCTTCAGTTGCGGTTGTTTTCAAAAAAATAAATTTTAAAATTAAAGCAAATAAGCATGACAAAAATAAAATCAACCATCTGTTAAATCATTTCTCTTGAATAATTAAATTAATATATATTTTTATCTGAATAAACTTACTTAGAAAATATCAGTTTCTCTCTCGTAATATATTTCAAAATTGAGGTATTGCAAAAGATCATGTCAGTCAGAAAGCACACATTTTCTTTTTTCTCTTAACAAAAGAATAACTGACTGTTGAAAATTGTCCAGATACAAAGAGTAGTGCATAACAAATGTCGGTCTTATAGAAGAAACAGACATAGAAAATTATTTCTGGGAGGAAAAGGAAACGTCACAAAAACACCCAGAATTCACTTTCAAAGGGATGCTTATTATTACTTATGGTTAGCTTCTTAGTATTGACTATCAGTATAAAAGTATCTTTGTTTAGTTTCAATTAATTTTGCTTTAGAAGAAACAAAACATCCATCCATCCTAAGCAAACAGTTTGCGACTAAACCAAGAGAGAAAGAGACTGCGGGGTGCTAGCACAGGAAAATCACACGACACAGACAGAGGGACAGCACATCTACCGGCAATGATGCAGGGTCCAGTTGGATAGTCCACAAAACTGCTAAAACCTGTGTAACTTAGCCGCCAACTCCACCGAGAAAAATCAAAGCCAGCCTCAACTTCAGCAGTCAATACTTAAGTGTCTATGTATTGCATTTTTAACTACTAATTGTCTCCCACCCTCCCTCTCGGTCTAAGCCCCCACCCACCCAACCCCTGCAGCCCACCAAACTGCCCCCAATATACCATCATCTTTTGATAAAAAAATATGTCCACCATTTTAGCAGGTCATTATTCTACTTCAAGCTTTGCAGGAAATCTGGATATATATGGTAGTCCAGCAAGCACACAATGTTCTGGCAAGGTTTTCCCGACCCAAATGTAGTGATAACGTGTGCCACTATAAAGGAGCTCAGTTTCGAAACCTTAGGTCTCCAGATGTAATGTTATGAGCTCATCCCAAACTTGTTTTCCTCTCCAAGAAAACTGTGCAAATGCATCTATGCCATGCATGTTCAGCCCTGGTATTATTAATTTGGTTAGTTTACTTTCGGATCTAAGTTTGTTTTGATGCTTAGTTTGAGTTAAACATGTGAGCTCTTTGTGTGTGTGTGTGTTCGTGTGTGTTTAGAGGGCAGTGGCTGACAGCAATGTGACTGGTGTGAAGACAGCGGGTCATGTTCCTTAGGCAAGCTCACATTATTTTGCCTTCTTTGTAGTATGTGTACATCTTGGGTCACAGTGTGTGTATGTGTGTGTGTGTGTGTGTGTATGTGTGTGTGTGCGCGTGTGTACCAGTTGCTTTGCGTGTACAAAGAACTGTCTCTCTAAGCATATGATTTTTTTCTTTAAGTGAAAGAGGCTATGCGTGTACTGCTGCGAGAGTGTGTGTACATCACCACACACGTGTGCATACATCAACGTTGGACATCAACAACAGTTAAAGCAAATCACAGTTCTACGCATTCTCAGACCTAACTATATACGGTATAAAAAATTGCACAATTATATTAACAATCACTGCAAAAAGTACTTCACCTACCATAGACATTTTAAATGGTATTCTAAATCGAATTGGATTATTCAATATATATTTATCTGGTCGAGTCAGCACAATGTGCGACAGAAGCCCTGGTGCGGCTCTCCCTTGTTGCTAACTCAATCCTCTCTACCATCTCCATGGCGACGTCGTGCTTTTTGACCAGTCTTCCCTGTTGTGTCCAGTTTCGTGCTCGTTTTTTTTAACGTACGTCTATAGTGTGCAAACATGGGCAGAATTCAATAGTAGACATGATACTGAACTGCTATTGCATGCAGCAATTGGATTTAAATAAACATGCAGTTATTGTAAAGGTGACCCGCGCCCACCAACAGCCCTATTCAATGTAAGCCATCGTTTCCTGGGGGTGCCCCTTCCCCCGTTGGATGGCATGTCGACCTCCAGGTGCGTTTAGAGGTGGTTTATTACGCTAGCCCCGAATAAAGTATTATGGTACATGTTCATACCATGGAATTAGCAGCAAAGGCTAACGCAGCATCACATTTACCTAACCCTAAATGCAATTTGCAATCACAAAAAAATAAAAAAATCTATAAATTAGGAAAGCGAAGTAATTTGATAGCGCCCAAAGGGTATTGTGATGACAACCTCTCAGGGACCCTGTTATTTGAATCAGAGCACTTTTGGCTCAGACTACTGAGTAGTACTTTGTTAATCTTGCAACATTGTATGCTACCTAATATTTTCTATTTGCTTGATCTAATTTGCCTTTGGTGATCATTTTACTTGGGGCAACAGACTGTCATTTAAGAAAATAAGTGCATGCTCCTTTCACATAAACTTTAAATTATCTATAAGTATATAGATAGAAATATATATATGTATATATATATATATATATAAATATATGTAGTCCCAGTTAAACCGCTGGCGGATTTGGGGGCTAAAAGACGTACTAAACCACCCATGCAGTGAAAAGGGGATCTGAAAATGAACAGGTTTATGCTTATATACCTTCCCATTTGTTTTGTATTTTTGAGCCAAAGTGCAAGTTCAAAGGTGATAGACTTTCGCATTTCATCCCCCCCACCACACCCACCTTGAGGGTATTTTTAGAGGGCACACTGAACAATGACTTAAGAAGACTAGTAGTTTGATCCAAAAAAAAGTCCTATGTATTTGCTTTCTTCATGGCTGTTGATGAGTCGGTGAGGGTGTTGCAGGGCTGTCCCGGTAATGAGGGGGGTGGAGGAGGGGGGAGTAGGGGGGGAGGGGGGGGGGGGGATGTTAGGGGGCGGAAGGAGCCCCCCGCACCTTTCAGCTCCAACGGAAGGACACGTGTCGTGGGCGGTCGCCGCCCTCCTTCACCAGTGGCTTGTGGAACTCTCGTCCGGCCCGGGAGTGGATACTGGCCCAGCAGTATTCACAGTAGTACTGCAGACAGGTGACGTTTGCACAGAAGAAGGGGGCGAACTTCCCCCCGCAACGCGCCCCCTGGCACTCATCACACATCTGGTCGTCCAGGACGTAGGGTTTCACCTCCACCTGGGGTCAACGGAGAACAGCATTTATCATACAATGTGAATTAGGATTACAGCTTAAAGCTTTAGAATGGCAGTGGATTTGGTTAATAATTGTTGGCGAAAAATAAAGATTCTACTTAAACTAAATCAAATGGAGATAAGACAAGTAAAGGAGAACGCTTGGAATCTGAGGAAAAGTGAACCAACCCTCTTTTTAAAAGTAACCCAAATGAAAGCAGCTCCACTCCTACACACACCAGTAAATTAAATGTGACCTCGACTGATGGTCACGAGAGGAGAGCGGCGTCTCCATGGAAACACCTGAGTGTGCGTGTGTGCTGGTTGGGTTTGCATTGATCTGGGCACCGCATGGCAGCAGAATGACAGGCTATCACGCCCTTCCGACCTTGGAGATTGTCTCTCTGCCCTGAACCCCGACACAACAACAGCCTTCAAATACCCTCGGCTCTTAGGAGAAGCCTCATGTCCAGACAAACAACACGAGGACTTCTTTAGATACCGTGCTATAACACACCATCACCGATCCGGTAGACACAGCAACGAGGTTAGGCAGAGGTACTAGCACCTTCAATCACCTAACATTATGTCCATCCGCAATTACTGCAACGACTGTGGTCTCAAGTACTAACTACAGTGAAGGCTGGGTGTGACCTGGAGGTGGACCAAGTACGCCATTAGAAGGTGCCCATGAATCGTCGTGACTACGCAGGAGGAGAGTTTCCCCTCTCTGCCTCCGCAACGTCTCTCCGAGGGTTTCTCCCTGCCGACGGTGCGTATCCGCATTGCAGGGATCTGATCTATAGGCCATGACATGCCTCATTAGAGGCAGACATTTTGTCTCAGAGCTGCTTACAGGAGGACTATATTATGATCAAAGCCCAGTGGTGGCTGGTGTCCAGGACATTGAGGCAGGACACTTTAGTTCGCAGCACAACAGCATTCCACCGGGGGAGCGTAGACAGGGATGGCCCGGCCAAGCCGCAAACCCCTGGCGAAGGTCAGTCTTGGTTGGTCACTAGAAGCCATGTGCTGAAGGCTAGCCTGCCTAAAATATCCAGTAACAGCACGGCTTAGTCTGGACCTCTACATAAAGAGGGAACTCCTATAATTTAACCAAACCCTTGTCTCAGTCCTCCGACAGCCAAAATACACAGTGATTAAACGGCCGGATCGGGGCTGTTGCTATTGCAGGCTGGGCTGAATGGTCGACTGGAATCCGAGGCACAATGAAAGCTTGGATGTTCAGTGCACGGAGACTCAAAGAGCGGAGATCTGCGGCGAGGAGGGACTACAAAAACCCACAGTAATGTTTTTTTTTTGTTGGAGATTCCCTTCTGGCTCAAAGACCGTGGCTCCATCTCATGCTCAAAAGGATTTTATGAAAGCGGTACACGAGCTCACTTACCCGTTTGTCAATGTCGTTGTGCTGCAGCTGAACGAATCGGGCGCTGATGGCGGCGATGTAGCTCTGCTGATTGGAGAACGCCACCCGTCCCGCCCCCTTGGGGTACTTCAGCTCCGGGTCAGTGTCGATGCCAGCATAACACACACCCCCGTACAGTCGATCCATGATCATAGCCAGCTCGACTTGAGACACAGGGAGAGAGGAACAAAATTAGCAATAAGGAAGAAGGTGGCAAATAATTTGCTGTTGCCATTTTTGGCCCTTCGGTTAGTTACTTTGCAACATGGAGCAGAAGTGGCATTTAGCTTTTAAAAGTCAGGTTGTCATTCTGTGAAGTAATTACCCAACAGCCTGTTCATTAGAGGAGCCACCTTAGATAGCTGATTTAATTAGCACAAGTCACGACTTGTTTGGAAGACAGCCACAAGTGTCAATCCGCTGAGCAGAAAGACGAACACGCCCACAACAGGTCTGGCGTGACCAGTTAACATGACCACTGGCTGGCTTGGCTGGTTTAGGCTCCCTGCAACCCATGTGGACTACTTTTTCACAGGGACGACTTTGATTATAGCCTCTGGCCTCCAGCTCTTTCCGGCTGTCTATTCCCGTCAACCTCATGAGACCCATTTAAACGACAGAGGGTTGAGGACCAAGGCGGTTTCGGCCTCTCGCCGATTGGCCTACCTGCTCGCAGAGGACGGGGCACGCCGCCCACGAAGATGGTCTTGCGGGGGTCAAGGGGCTGGGAGCCGTCCATCACAAAGTCACTGTCGCTCAGGTTCCAGGGGCGGATCTGGACCTATGACGGAGAACATAGACCATGAGCCCATAAAATAATCTAATTCTGATGCCCCTTTCGACTGTGTGGCGGCGGCTCACCGGTTTGTCTTTGATGGTGGGACTGGACACGCAGAGGTAAAGCTTGATGTCCTCCTCGATGCAGGCGTCGATCAGGGCCTGGACCGAGGTCTCCTCCTGGAACAGCAGGAACGCATAGCCTGCGAGAGAGGAGGGACAGAAAGATGGCCATGGTTTAAAAACAAAATGTATTTACAATTCCTGACATACCGTTCGACCAGCCAGAACGTTTAGAAAAAACCTACTAGAGGCACTGTGGCTTTCGCCTCATAGCGTCATCAGCATTACGTACTACACTCGCGGGGGGGGGGGGGGGGGGGGGGGGGGGGGGGGGGGGGGGGGGGGGGGGGGGGGGGGGGGGGGGGGGGGGGGGGGGGGGGGGGGGGGGGGGGGGGGGGGGGGGGGGGGGGGGGG
>JAVQJS010095402.1:0-16400 GCA_036024795.1 Galaxias rostratus
TGTGTGTGTGTGTGTGTGTGTGTGTGTGTGTGTGTGTGCGTGTTTGTGTGTGTCTGTATGTGTGTTTGTGTGTGTGTGTGTGTGTGTGTGCGTGTGCAGAGAGGGGCGGGAGAGAGACGGAGAGAAAGAGAGAGGGAGACCAGAACACTAAAATGTTGTAAGGGCACGCAATGTTGGAGAGACTGACATCATCCTGGTCTATCCAGCTAAGATTTCAGGAGGACCGTCTCCAAAAGCTCTGCTACGTTAGACCCTTGGGGGGGGGGGAGGGGGCAACGACACGGACGAGATTCAGATGATAGGGCCAAACAGCACATGGTTGTTTGGCGACAACTGACTGACTGTCTCACACACACACGCACGCACGCACACCTAATACTTGCAGAGCGTTGAGTGTTCTGAAAAGCGCTTTAAAAATATGATGTCTTATCATTATTATTATACGCGAGTAAACACACGCACCCCAGCAGCTGCAGCCACCATTGTACCCACAAGCACACACACTCGAAACCAGAGGCTGACCCATGTAACCGGTAGTGTCCTGCCTGTGTGTGTGTGTATATGTGTGTGTGTGTGTGTGTGTGTGTGTGCCTGACAGGAAACGCGTGCTGAATCATCTTCCCTAGATACCAGGTCTATGTGGGCAGGTGAATCCTCACGAGACATTATAGAAGATATCATGTTGATCTACACCTTGTGGCCACAGAAAAATACCCAACAACCAGAACATACAAGACAAGCGTTGGCCTAGAACACAACTCGCTATCAATCTTTCATCTTAAAACCTTTTTTCCCCGAGCATACCCTCGTAAACTCTATGTAGCACCTGCTCCATTGCTTTTACCAATACTATTCATTTGCTTACTGAATGAAAACTGTTGTCTGCTGTCTCTTATACTATTTCTGTCTAATTGATTGTCATGTAATTGATGTTGATGCCGTAAAACGACTTTGGGTGTCAGAAAAGCGTTATATAAACAAAACAAATTATTATTACAACTAATTGTACTATTTTAATTATAGAATGTAAGACACTACACCTACATAATTCCGGTACGTTTCACAGCTAATGAGAGACAATTGATGGTTCTGAGCTGTCAATTCAAGCAAGGCCAGGTGCGCAGCAATGTCATTCACTGTTTAGTTTGGAAGTTCTCACGTGACTCCACAAAGGTATGTGCACACACAAACCAAACCCACCTTGACAATCCAACACGGAGGAGAGTTCAAAGCCCCGCCAACACACACACACACACACACACACACACCCCTCTTGCTATATACCCATCTATTTATATTTAGCCGTCGGCTGCATGGGCCCAATTTCCCAAACATTCCCCTATGGGGAGTCACTTTGGCTCCAGCTAATGTGCAGACGATACCGTAGTATCATTTAGTGCTTTACCCGCACACTCAGACACATTCCCTGGCCCGGGTCAACGGATCACTCCAGCCGACTAACCACAAGTGGTTCCCAAAATCGCCTCACAGTAAGCCTCGTTTCCACCGCGGCGGGTAAGAACGGGGCCCTACTTAGCGGTGCTGAGTAACACAAACAAGCCGTTTAGGACGTATTACCGCCACAGCCATCAGAGAGCGTAGCATGGACAGACAGTACGGATCTTACCCCCGCATGGCCCTGCTGGGGACACCGGGCTACAGGGAAGTGGTGGAAACACCTACAGTGAGCAGGTTAACACATCCCACAATCCCTCTCTTCCACTGCTGAGGCCGCGGCAAATGCATGGAGCCAATGGCTGCTGTCTTCGGCATTTATGTGAAAGGAAAACAGAGGGGTTTCTATAGGCTACGAGTACAGGCACCACGCACTAGTGTTGCACGGATACCACAAAAAACCGCTGGACTCTTTCCGCCGACACTTATATCCAGAAGGGTTAGGTGTTGGAATCACACAGCGTTTGGGACTTTCAGGTCCAACGTGTCTCCTGCTTTGAGATGATGAACGGTGTGATGTGCCTCAGTCCACGTGAGATGGAAGTACAGCGACGCTGCAAAGCTAGTGAAATGTACATGCTGGCCAATCACCGACCAGTATATCGCATTGATTTTTATACTAGCTAGCTAGCCGAACAATTTACAGTGTGCTAACACGACACAAAGTGACAGTGCTAACACAACAACAAAGTGTCATTCCTCTGCCCCTATCGGGCTGATTCATTTGACATAAGCCTCGTTTTGAAGCCAAGATTTCACTGATTACCAGGGCATCAAACAGTCTGGTAAAATTTCATTTTAATTCCAAAGGTTGACACATTTCTTTTACCTAGCAAGCCAAAATCAAAACAAGCACTCCTGCTTGTCGCAGTGCGGTCTTCATGAGCCCTGTTCCTACAGATTATACCCTCATGGTCAGCAGCAGTGCTCTGGTCGTTTCGTAGGTCAGAGCTACACTCCCGCACGGAAACCCCGCACGGCAGTGCTTTCGAGGGGCTGCCTCCTCTGGTTTTAAAGGGGAGTGCGGGAGGGAGCGGGCCCCCAGTGCAATTCCAGGCCACTGATTGGCACTCCATTTCAAACTTCTCCAATCAAAAACTTGTTAAACTGTGCGACACCTATAGGCCCTGGCACGTAATAAAAACAAAAACGATTTATCCCAAAACAAAAACAAAAAGTTTTATATACACAGGGTCGATTGTGAAATCTTTATTTTGTGCTATCTTCAACGTGATGCCCGTGCATGATGGCTCGCGGGCAAATTGGGGACAGCGAGGTCGAGCAAGAATGCAATATTAGGGCAGCTGGGTAAATTACTTTGTGATCGCAATGTTTATTTTAAGCCTTGACAGCGTCTGATTGTGTCACACAATGGTTTCTGCATGATCACTGTAGGTAGACCTAGCCCAGGGTGAAATTACTGGGCTATTGAAAAAGAAATAGCTTTAGAATGAGTCGCCTGATTGAAACGGGCATTCACACACGCTTGGTCGTTATATTACCTACATGTACGTACGTACGTACATACATATACATACATACATACATACATACATACATATACATATATATATATCTCTACATGAATTTGAAGCTTTTGAATCTGCATTGATGCAAACAGACTTCATAAAGCTTCCTCACAAAAAAGCAACGTGCGTGTCATTGGTTTTAGCACACTGCTTGATTACTGCATCCATATTACAACAATGTATCATTTTATGTTCAATTCAATGGCGTAGACGCATAGCTATTTTAACAGCAAAGCTCATTTGTGGAACAAGCCCTGTTACACTCATCTCAAACAAACAGGGCGTTGCTGAGGCTGGTGTATAACGGGACGGGGATGAATTGTGTCATGCTTTTATTTCGACATTCTTGCAATACGTTTATTTGTCCTGAAATGTAAATTCTTCTACAAAACGTGCTTAATGTGCTTCGTAACGTTCCACCAAAAAGGGCAGCCAAGTGTTTCAGTCAGCGATCTATGTTCTGTAGCAAGGCATGGAGGTGGACTGCTGTACAGAGTGGCTGTATTGGTCATGCTGGTCCCGAGAACATGCACTGAATGCACGCCATCCACTCCGTTCCGTTAGTTGTGAAATAAGTCTGGGAATGCCGTCGTTGGCTTCCACACCTCTGCATTGAATTTTTTTTCTTTTTGTCTGACAGTCTTAACAGGAGACGGAGTAGACAGTAGACAACTACTGTGACTTAGCCAGCCAACCATCCCCCTACCCAGATGATAAATAATCAGCTTCACAAATGCACCAGAAAACCTGAGGAGTTAGTGAGGGGGGTGGGGGGTCAGCGGTCCTAAATCTAACATAACAGCGCTAATGAAGATGCCGCTTAGACACAGTCCCATGATCATCAAGCAAGAACACCGTAACGACCACAGACTGACGCAGGCACGCACAAACGTCTACGCAAGTGTCCGTTAGGAGAGAACTTAAAGCAATGTATCAGCCTATCAGTCTTTGGAGAGAGCTAAACAACACAGGAAACAAAGCACTATGAAACCAACGGCTCGCGCTCAACCAAAAACGCATTCTGTTCCAGGCCCCGTCGAGGTGACAGTGTTCATTCCACAATGAAGATCAGCATGGAGTTGACTTGGCAAGACACCCGCCAAGCAGAAAGAAAAGAGAAAAGAAAAACAAAACACAGAGCACAGTTGTCCAAACTCAATTCGGCCATATGCTTTTCTCCAGCCGCTGAGGCGCTGGCAGGCAGAAGCTAAAGTGCCAATGGGTGGACACGGAGACAACACACGCAGTGGTTGGTGTGTGTGTGTGTGTGTGTGTGCGTGAGTGTGCGGGGGGGGGGGGGCGACGACACATGGAGGAACACAGCAAAAACAACGGCCTCCTCTGTCTTCGTGCAGAGTGGGGCTTGTCTGTGTCGACAGCTGAGCGAGCCGCGCGCTGCGGAGAGATTGAGTGGCCGAGGAAAGACCAGCGGAGGCCCCGGCCCCTCTGCCTCTCACTTCCAATGGGACCAGGCGGCGGGGCAGGGCGCGGGGCAGGGCGCGGGGCAGGGCGCGGTGCCGTGCGAAAGGCTGGGAGAACGGCGTGCCGGCATGAATCAACCCCCTCAGTGCTGACAACGTAGCGCCGCATGCCAACCGTCCCCGCGGCGACAGAAGAAGAAAGTTACAGCCGGACGTTGTTGCGCTGCTCTATGGCCGTGAACGACCTGTTGTTTGTGTGGATAGACATCAGTACCTGAGAACTGAGACGTTGCAATTCTCGTCAGAATCTGTTGTACAATTTGTTTAGGCTATTGGTCATTTGTTTTGAGGCGTCTCGAGTGGGCTAGCTAGCAAGCGCAGCGGTAAACTTGTCTAATATTAGCCCACTATAGGTTATACTTGGTGTTTGCATTCCTCTGTCTGTGCGTTGTGCCGTCATGTCGATTCCCTAGCTAGTGTCCCGGAGCAGCCATTGAATAGGCCTACGCCTTACAGCTCACTAACGAGTGATCTATGCAACACTAATAGTGAGTAATACCGTGAATGCATGACATAGGCGGGGTTGGTATCCATCTGTACATGGTAATGGTTGCTAATGTGTTTCTATCCTACAGGCCACTCCCCCACCACCCCTTATACACATTAAACCCACGGGCTGAATGAAAAGCCACGCTCTGCCACTACCTCACCTCAGTATCAACTCTAAATGAGAGAAGTTAACATGGCATGTGAGTTTCATCCCATGTCGACCGTTCTACCCGAAGACGCAAAGCTTTAAACGGCGTTACGGAACCGTCGTCCATATCAAATACACACCTTTAATACCCTCGCAAACCAACACAAAAGGCGAACACACACGTTGTGTTGGAGACGTGATTTCCCGCCGGCAGTGCAATGGGATGGGGAACATGGTTGCGTTGATATGGACGGGTGCCAAAAAAAAGCTTTTGAATCCAGATCAAACCGGAGAGAACCCACGCCTCATCCCTGGATCACTGTTAACAACGTGGAGAGAGGCGGGGCAGGGAAATTTGGGGGTGGGGTGGGGGTGTTGACGGACAGCACAGGTGGGGAATGAGATGCATAGGAGCGCAGCTGACATCACAGGCGACAGGCCGGCCCGTAAATCTCGGGAGCTGGCTTCTCCATTGTTGGACCGCTTGTTATGGTGGCTGTGGCCAAACACACACGGGTGCAAAAGCAGCCGTGGAGGAACAGGTGTCCTGCACATTTGTCTGGTGTCCATCCGTCATTTCATAAATAAAGCTGCTAAGGTATTGTCAAATTTACTAGTTT
The DNA here is from genome assembly GCA_036024795.1 of Galaxias rostratus. NCBI lineage: Eukaryota > Metazoa > Chordata > Actinopteri > Galaxiiformes > Galaxiidae > Galaxias > Galaxias rostratus. The sequence continues at coordinate 5,723 of JAVQJS010095402.1, forward strand.
TAAACTTGGCCTCCTTCTGTCTTTCTCTTTTTCTCTCACACACACACACACACACACACACACACACACACACACACACACACACACACACACACACACACACACACACACACACAGTGCCAGTTAATGAGCTCCCACAATGCACTGCTTTCGATTTAATAATGGTTAACATTATCTTGATTGAATGACAGCAAATCATTCGCCTGTAACGCAAAACAAAAACAAAGCTATATCAAGGTCACGTCTTAATTTATGCTAATGTGTAACGAACATTTAAAAAAACTAAACCAAACGGAAAGTAACAGCTTTTCTTTTTAAACCGAGGTTCATTTGGGTTTATCTGCATGGAAACAGTGATGTGACCTTACCCACATTTCTGTATTTTAAATGTTCATTTCATTTTTAATCAGTGACATGTGTCATTGACAAGTCTTCAATGGATTAAACTTAAAATGATCAGTAAACTTCGGCATCGAATATAATTATCCGATATAAATAAAGAAAAAAGATTCACAAGTTTAAGTGCAACATATTGACCCCAAATCATGACCCCAAAATTGACCCCCAGCACAGGACCTATCTGAGGTTGGAAATCTGAACACAGCCCCCCACCCCCCCCCCCCACCCCACCACAACTCCCCCACACACACAGAATTCGAAGCGCTGTCTTCTTGATCTAAGGCCGATGTGGTTGGCAGACTGGCACACAGCTACAGCCAGGGCCCGGCCACAGGAGTGACTGACCCAGTTCTGTCATGGCCCAGGGGGCCGAGCCCAGGGTTATCAGGACCAGGGCGCTGATAGCGTCGACCGCAACGCTGCCTCTGTGCCGCTTTGACAGGGCATTCACTAATTAAGTAGTACAGAGAGAGAGAGAGAGAGAGAGAGAGAGAGAGAGAGAGAGACTGCCCCACGGAATACCTCCCCATTTATTTGGCGCGGTATACAGCAAAGATAAAAAAAAAAACAGACACCGCCCTTTCCAGCGTCCACTGAAATGATTCACCATCTCTTTGGCAATCCAGGAATGATAGCGTTCAGGTCATAAACCTGCAGGGGTAAGGAAAGGTTGCTGGAAGAGTGCTAAAAGTATGGGGGAGATTTTAACTTGGTTTGACTTGTGGAGTTCCATGTCATCCATCACAATGGGTTGAGGAACTACTAACGCCCACAATACTAGCCAGCAAGAGACACCAGCCAGGGACACCACAGTGTAGAGAGACAAGAGGAGCCATTAGAAGAGCTACAGCTGAATTGATTGTTTTACTAAAAAGACAAATTTTGCACAAAATTAAAAAAATTAAATAATCTTTGGTGTTTTAATTGAAAACCAAATCGGCCAAAACTCTTTATTAATAACCTCTACATTCTCGGAGTTCACCAAAAACAAACGTGCTCTTCCACTCATCAATGCATCCATCCAATATTTACAGTGTAATTAAACTATGGGATACACTTCTCAAACTGCAAACGAATGGGCAAATTGGAGGCACCATATCCCCGCCGAGACAACTGCCAAACTGTGCCGCGTAAACAGTTTCAAAGGCAATAAATATTAAACACCTCATCTCAATAAATCAGCTGCCCGATACGCCATTTATTTCTGATCGCAAACAAACCCCGTATAAATTCTCCTGTTAAAAATTAATCCGACAACGCGGGAAATGAGACCGTTTGACAGCTTAATAGATTTGAAATTACGGCTACCACCGCCCGGGAACGTCTCCGGCAGAACAGGACGCGTCCCGAGGCAGATTCCCCCCCGAAAGGCTGGGGAAAGATCGTCTAGTTTATCCACGTCTTCACACGTGCCAGTCAAAGTGAAAGGTGACCTATGGAGCCACACGGGCATGGCTACGGTCCACGGCGAAACCGGCTCGCGGTTTGTCTCAATGCCATGTCTTCCGCGTCTCCTGTGCTGCCACACCGGACCCCGTAGCGGAGTTCAGGCCGACGTTAACGGCGGACGGCTCGAGGTTCTCAACTGAGCAGAGCGACAACTGGAGGAGATGAGTCTTACGCGGGCCAAACCAAGAACAATATGTTTGTCTTGGTTTTATTCATGCCATCAAACGCAGAGCCATGGGATTCTTCCATCGAATGTTTATGTTCTAATTTGTGCCTTTTTTATTGTTTCTATTCATGTAAATGGATTCATGTAAATTACATTGATCCCGCTCAGTCTATTGTATTGTACATTGCCTGCCTAACGTTAAGCGCATTGAATTGCGTGTGTATAAAATGTGCCATACAAATAAATTTGACCTGACTTAACAGGCTTTTAGATTGACAAGGGCACCGCTGTATAAATGCACTCTGAGACAAATCACTCTGAAAGCATGCTCACTTCACAGGATGAGATTGAAATTAAAAACATCAAAACATGCAAGAATGACATAAATTAGTTAAATGCTACACATATAAACGACTTCAGGGAGACCATAAGATGACACCAATTGCCAGGATTTTCAAGAAGTGTTCAGTTATACAGACATTGCCAAGCGAAAGAAAGAGGCTGGTGACTACAGACAGGACAGAGAACTTGAACACTATACCACTAAATACCCTCTAGTTATCAATGTATAAAGATCAATCGAAAGGATCTCAGTATATCTGGATAGACAAAATATCGATAAATGCCTGTCTCAAACAAATGGTCAAAACAAACACCAAAAGAAAAGAAAGTAAAGCGAAACGTCAATGGACAATTGTTTTTGCGTGTCTGAGTAGACGTCAATGTCTGGAGGTGCTTGTGCTGAATAATCCATCTAAGAGGCTTTATGGTTCGCTCATGCTTTTGTCTTTGCAGCCTTGCCATCTAGCAAAAAAAGGTTTCCTGCCTGCCCTAGGTATCCCACACCATCTAGTGAGCAGATTTGACCCGTTGGCTGCCCTCCACTACGCGAGCAATCATATATTTCTATATTTGAGACATATGCGAGATGTAAAATCCTTTCATAACATTCAGAGGCACTGCAACTTGGTTCTTTGTTAGCTATGCATTGTGCTAGCTACAGGTTGATTACGCACTGACATAAACGCATCTCGCAAGCTCTATTCGTGAGAGCACATGCATGTACAAGACTTCAACATTGGTAAACAAAGAATTCGACCACGTAGTCATTCATACCGTACACCTAAACCAAACGAATAACAAAGACATGTGAACAAAATGCAATTCCGCTATAATCCCTGATCGAATTCTGTAACAACAAAATCAAAGTGGGTAGCCGTATAGCTATCGGTGTCACTCCTCCGACCGTACCGCCATCTTGGGCCGACCCAAGCAGCCAGCCATTATTTGCAACCTTCCAGTTAGCCTACTCGGTCGCTTGCTAGTCACTAAACCAACAAACAAATAAAAACATACAAGGTCCATGCAAGAGACGGTGCACGGCCGAAAAAGAACCCAGTGGGTCGTGCATGAGACCGTTGTAACACAACTTCCATTCTGCACGCGACTAGTAGACACAGCGTATCGCAGCTGCTAACTAGCAAGGAACCAACACCTAACCAGAAAGGCAGGGAAATAAATTGCTTGATTTTCAATTGTCAGCAAGCCTGTTCAGACAGCTTTAGCTTATGCATAAATCCACTGGTGTTACGCCTAATCGAACGTTGGTAAATGTGATTGACTCTTTTTGATACTTCAGCAGAAAAGTTTCTGCAAGGATATACCGACAGTTGGCTAAGGCCACAGTGTAACAGAACCAGAAAATGTTGCGTCAACAAGAAATTAGCACAGAGAACACTGAAGTAGGAAGCATTATTCGCTTCTCGTGACTATTGTAGTCGGTTACAATTTATAGCCAACCTTATCAGAATGGCTTGCTTGCTTTTGCAACCTGCGCGTGAACCGCAGGTGCAAACAGCCTGGGTCGCCCATCGGATGATGTGAAAGACCAACAAACGTATCAAATCATTGACCAGCTGGACTTGTATTGTTGAGATGTCAACGTTTTTATAATAGATAACTTGCTTATAAGCCGCTGACTGAGTATGTTTAAATGTTAAGGACTCGTTTGTTCCGTTTGAACAGTAAGGGTCCTTGACTGGTTTTGGAGATCGCGCTAGCAGGGTTAGCTACCTTCAACAGCAAGGCCTTCGTTCTGGCGCCATCTTCATGAAGCCTCTGAAATCCAAACAGTGAGCTGCAAGCAAGAAGACAACATAGGCGGTTCAGTATCACTTGAAGAGCCGTTCACACATATTCCCTGTATATATGTAGAAGAAACAATTTCCATTTTAAATTTAATGTTCAGTAAAGTTTACAGGGTAACGGTTCCGACCTGTCAATTCCGGCCAAACTGTCCCTCTCTTGGGCTGTCAGTGTCGGAAAGTCCTCTTCGGTTTCACTCGCTTTTCCCGCCGCCATTTTCTTTTCCTCATCACCACCACCAGAAGCCGAGCCGAGACTCCGAGCAGCAGCGCAGGCAGCAACAGCGAGCGAGACTCCGCACGATTGCATGGAATCGCGACGAGAGGACGAACGAATTGCTCCACCAATTCAAAGAGAAAAAAACTAAAAATTGTTCAGAAACAAAAAAGTTTTTCCTAGGATCGGAAGATGCAATTCAAAATAGAAAATCCTTTCTGGAACAGAACTCGCGCTCTTGAAACCTTTCAACGTCACATTTTTTTAACACAATTGCTTATATGCAGCTATTAAAACGTGAAGCATGAAGTACAGTATCTTGAAATACGATATTTCACCATAAATCCCTTACAGCTACGAACCTAAAGTTGTTATAATTGTGTCACCCAAGCGAACCCACGCGCCGCTGTAATCACGCCCTCTCCTATCCTTGTAGCCAATAAGCGATATGACTTGCCTTAACTTGGGGCCTGTATTCATATTTTTCTTCAGAAAACATCTAAAAAATGTACATGATTTATTGAACTGATTTTGAAATATTTAAGTTACCTTTGTTAATACAGTTTGAATTGTTACGACTATTATTGCACAAAATATGTATAAACAACAACAGAAAATTCGTGGGTGCCTTGGTTTAAAAGCTCAAGTCTTTTAATTTGCTTAAAGTAGCAGTGGCCAGCCAGAGCCACCTGAACTTTTTCAATTGCAGCATTTGCTATTCTCACAGTAAAAAATCTGTCGAACACTTCTTGTTCACAAATGTGGTGAAATTATCTTAAAGTTTCAAAATGTGGCATATTATGTATTGAAGTAACTAGACATGATCATAGCGTTAACTGACGTGGCGATGTGGGCCGGGCTTAAGATTGTCAACAATCTGGTGACATAACAGTTTTCTCCAAAATGGCGGAAACCGACCGCAGAGAAGGTGAATCCTTAACAAGTCCTAGGCTTTATCGAGTTATACCGATTATATGTTTGTTATTAACCCGATTATAAAACAATAGCTAGCCAACAATTTATTTATATTGTATCGCTGGTTCTAGCCACTTGGGCTGGCTTTTTGTAACTGACAACAGCTAGTTGCTAGCACAAGAACGTTAGATAGCTAACTTTAGCCCACCAATGTTAATGAACTGTTTTTTCAGTTTTGGTTTGGTAACAATGACGGCCACTTAATTGCCAAATTTAACCGTCTTAATTTCTTTTTGATAGACTACACGATTACAATTTACATCCACGTGTTAAGTTATTCAATTGTTGTAGTAATGAAACATACCACAATATAACTTTACGTAGAGCTCACAAAAGCTTCTTTCTCTCACTCCGATTTTTTTGACCGTTTTTCACAGGGCCAGAGGATCCCGAGAGCGAGGACGAGGCCTTTGAGGTTGTGGACCTTACAGAGTACGCCCGGAGGCATCAATGGTGGAGCAGGGTGTTCGGGAACAACTCAGGCCCCATCGCAGAAAAGTACTCGGTTGCCACTCAGATCATGATGGGAGGGGTCACTGGATGGTAGGATGTGTGGAGCATTTTTCATTTTTGTCTTAAAAAAACTTGAAAATCACGTCACTTAAAAATACCAGTTGTTCCTTATTTTCCGATAGACCGCAATAGCATGTAGTTAAACCACACTTGTCATCAGTATCATGTCTATTGTCAGTCCACATGAACTAGACAAAACGTTGGTCTCATAGAAAGAGACAACCATCCATTTGATCATTCAAAATAGGAACTCGGGTGTGAGTCATTCCAATTGAGAGAACCATGTACCCTCGTTGTATGGTTGTAACACAATGAATTTGTTGCTATTAACGATAAAGGAGATTAATCTCTCAGTACGCCATGATTTGTCAGGGAGGAGAAGCTTAGTACGCACATGCACACACACACACACACGCACACACACACACCCACACTCACTCACTCACTCACTCAGTCTTTGTTCTGCTATTTTTTTTGTCCTTTTTCCATCCACCTCGGTCTCTCTCGTTGTTGCTCTAACTTATACTTGTTCATTTATATCTGCAGGTGCGCTGGCTATCTCTTTCAAAGGGTGGGAAAGATAGCGGCTACTGCTGCCGGCGGAGGATTCCTGCTGTTACAGGTAACCGCCCCATCGCGACTGCACAGACAAGTAGGCTCTTCATTTTTACATGGGACTTAAGCTGAAATCTCCTCATGACACCTACCCAAACAGATAGCCAATCACAGCGGCTACGTGCAGGTGGACTGGAAGAAGGTGGAGAAGGACGTTAACAAAGCCAAGAAACACCTGAAGAAGAAAGCGACCAAAGCTGCTCCGGAGATCAACTCCTTCATCGCGGAGGTAAAGGTAACTTATCCTGACGCTCCGTCCTTCAATATTTTTCCATCACACGTTTATCCATTCTAAACAATTGAAATGCGGGATCCAGAGTCTATGTACTAAGCATGAGGTGACTAATAACAAACAGTTATTATTACCCTGTTACGCTTCTAGCCCAATAGATTTGAGCTACACAGTCTGTGTTTCCACTCAATGGAAATTCAGTTTAGTAAGATATAGAGTTACCTAAACATCTCGTGTTTCATATATTTTAGCTTGCGTAAGACTTATTTGAAGTTTTCTGCTGGTTTGGCAGATTAACAAGTACAATGTATATATGATAATTATATGGATGGCTATAGCTTTTAAATTAGTCGTGATATTATGATGCAGCAGCAGTGTCCTCTAGTGGCAGATAAGAAGCATTACACCTCCTTCGAGATTACTTTCCCATGGTTTGTTGATAGGATTCGTAAATTCAGCGCTGCTTTATAAATTAAATAATTAAATCCCCTCTCCTTCAATCGATTGGTAATTTAGGCCCAGTAAATGAGTTCCAAGCTGATGCACGCTTATGGTAGCCACTTTGTATTATTTAAGTCGAGTGGCGCAAGAGTGTGAGCGCGTGTGTGAGCGCGCGCGTGTGTGAGCGCGCGCGTGTGTGAGCGCGCGTGTGTGTGTGAGCGCGCGCGTGTGTGTGTGTGCGCGTGTGTGTGTGTGCGTGTGTGTGTGTGTGTGTTGGGGGGGTGGGGGGGGTGCTTATGCTTATTTTACCGCACTTCACTAGGCTTTGAATATGTTTAATTCATTTGGTACTTAATGTTGCGCTCTCTCTCTCTCTGTCTCTCTGTCTATCCACCCCCCCCCCCCACTCCTGGTCCCACAGGCCACAGAGTTCGTGAAGAGGAACATTGTGTTATCCAGCGGGTTTGTGGGGGGATTCCTACTCGGTCTCGCCTCGTAAAAATCCTGCCACCCCCGTTTCATGTCCAGTCCCAGACCAAGGCAACGGGGCCCACGCTGGAAAGCTGTTACAACTGTGAATGGAGCCACCCCCACAGGACACTGTCATTCACACTTGTCACTCAGTACTTTCTCCAATACTGCCCAAAGTGTACAACCCCCCACCCCCCAACCCCCCTCAAATATGACCAGATGAGCGATGTGCACAAACAGCATGGCGCTCCCTGTTAGCGCTTTGCTCGATCATTCCAATGTGTTTTCCCGGCGTAAAAGAAGACTGCACGTTTCCCAGTGTCGGGATAAGAGACAGTGCCGACCCTCAGGGTGGGCGTCCCGCTCCTCTAAGGGTCACGGTGGCTCACTGAGGGAAGGGAGAGGGCGCCGTACATGTCAAGTTGCCAAATTGAAGCGCGCGACTCCCCTTTTTCCGGAAGGCCGAACTGGATACCTCATTTTACGGCTTCTCTCGTTGGCCACCATTTTGGGCGCTGGCATGACTATTGGCTCTACACCTGGTCTGTGTCTAGGATGCCCATTCCCTTTGTCAGTGTTTTTATTTTTTTTAGGCGAACACGGCGTTTTGGATCAGCGGATTTACATCCCCAATGTCGCATGGTGACCAAACCGAAGGACTTCTGTACAGTAAAAAAAAAAAGAAAACGTTTCAAAGTGTTTTTGATTTTAAGTATTTGAGAATGCTTTTCGACCTTCCCTGGCTTCCTGTGAATCGGCTCCAAAATCCCTCTCCTCACTCGGGCGGCTAAACCCACCCCTTCCCGACCTCCTCCGCACCCGCCGTCGCTGCCGTCCTCCGACGCTCGTCGACGCGTCCAAACCTCGGAACACGCGTTTGGACGATGCGTTCTCCAGGCTAGCATCCAGGTGATGGCGCCACCTCCCTGACTCAGTACGAATCCTCCGCCCCTGCCTCGAAGCCCATCTCTCTCGCTGTTAAATATCCCGTTTGATCTCTGATCTAATGTTCATTTTATGTTCGAGTGTCATGGTCAGTTTCCATGTTCTCTGGTTACAATGTGAAGCGTCTTTTAGGGGGGGGGGTCGAAGGCACAGTGTAATTTACAATGTGTTTTAGGTTGGTTTGGTGTGTGCACTTGAACTGCCTGGAGAGAGTTAATGTCACTTGCACACAAGCCAAACTAAGTACATCTTCAACTGTGAAAATCAATATCCTTGCCGCAATGAAATGCTGTAATGGCAGTGAAACACACTATACATCTAATCCATAACATGTCACTGTTCTGTAAATGTATAATGTATTTTGACAATACGACACTAAGTGACTCTAACGATACTCTTGTTACAATAGCTTTCTATGTCCTTCAACTGTGGGGCATGTGTCTCCTCCTATTTATGTGAATAGACTTTATTTCAATTGTAAAAAAAAAAAAAAAATTGCCGGACCGGGTCAATGCATCAAAATGCACTTTTACGTGCCATGATATAAAATGATTGATATGATATAAGATGAGGACACTGGGTATTGGACAGTACTCCCCACCATTAGCTGCTCACCCCGACCCCCGCCCCATGCAGTCAGTCAACACACATTGTCCTCTTGAATGTGTCTGTGACGCTAGCAATAAGAAAACGGCAATGCTGCTGAGCTAGTAGGTCTTGTGTAATATATACTGTACGTTCCTCTGTTCTTAGATACGAGGCCATGCATACTGTAATCGCTTGTGCTTTGCTTCTGAATGACCTGTTTCTTGAAGTGCAACATTACTTGGCGGATGTTAACTAAAGTTTTGTTCTTTTTTTTTTTTTACATTGAAACAGTGTTGAATATACGACTGTGTTTTTTTTCTCTCTTCATGATATTGTCGAATATGTTTGTATTTAGGTTTGTTACCTAATAAGTGTAATGGTTTGCCTTTGTTTTTAAATAACGTTGCCTGACGAGTATTTGATGAATTAACACTTCTAACATTGGCTATGAGTGTTGATTGTTTGGACTGGGAGTTCTGTGTATGTGTACATGATTGTAGAGTGTTATTTATGAATTAATAAAACATTATTTCACCTATATAAATATCCTGTAAGCATGAAACAAATTTGCTGGACAGTGAAGAATATTTCTATTAATTTCAGTATTTCAATAGGTTTAATTGAGTAAAACACAAAGGCCAGGTAAAGTGTTCATTTAAAACCCTCAGTGGACTTACATTTTGCTGCCGTTGGTTTCTAATGTGGGAGTTTTAATAATCCTACATCAATTATTGTTTGTTTTTCTTTCACACTCAATGTATTATCAAAGGTACATCTTTTATTAATCATCAAAGCCCTAGTAAACGTGTTGATTTATTGGTTCATAATCAAATGGAGGAGTCAATAGCGGTTAGGGAATTTCAATCGGTCAATTTATGGGGAATTGTTCCACCCTTAACAGCTAGTTTATGGAATGCACATCAAATCCCTCTTTCCCAGACTGAATCCATGATTTATTGCCCTGAAACTTCACTTGCTTCACTTTTAAAAATCTCCCAGTGGACTTTTTCCTTCTCCACATTTATTGGATATCCATCCCGTCCTGCAGTACACGGTGAATCCGAGAAACGAATTCAGAAGGGAAGAGAGAGCAAGCTGGCAGTTGGTGGGATGACGTCCCAGATCGGCTTGGCGATCAGTGTGGTCCTCCATGTGAACTCTACAGGGCGCCATCAGGACATGGGGACCGTAGCCCCCCCCCCCCTCTGCTCCCTCACACAGCCAGTGGCAGAGATGTGTGCGGTGGTTGCTGCTATGTAAACGTGGTGAGCCTCGGTGGGCTGTGTGGGCGTAGGTCTGTGTGTGTTCAGAAGACGGAAAGAAGGAGAGAGAGAGACACTGAGGCAGAGGGAGCGTGTGTAAAGCCTTGTGCAAGCGCTTGGCTGTGTGTGTGTGTGTGTGTACATGTCTGAGTGCGGTTTTATAGGTCTCTCTCTCTGTGTGTGTGTGTGTGTGTGTGTGTGTGTGTGTGTGTGTGTGTGTGTGTGTGTGTGTGTGTGTGTGTGTGTGTGTGTCACAGACAA
>JAVQJS010095441.1:0-20818 GCA_036024795.1 Galaxias rostratus
TCTGCATTAGCGTTGGGTGTTGAAGAGACACAAGAATTTCATTGCATACTTTTGCCTCTGTAATAGTTATGCATATGACAATAAAAAACCTTGAACCTTGAACCTTGAACCTTGAATGGAAAATAAAATCCTGGCAGAAGACAATAACGTGTCTGGTAATTTTGAATTCATGTTGGAGCAAAGTGTCTACTTTTCTACTGTTTTGATCTCAATCTATATACATTTTGCTTTAACTAATCACCAGATCTAACATTGGTGCTGTCTTTTACTGCATCTTGCTTACCTGATTCCGACAAGTATAGAAAAAGTCTAAACCATCTAACCTTAATAAGTTGTTGCTAAGAAGATTAGCCATTTCTGTGAGCTGAGACCAGTAAACATACTCTGACTCCTTACCACACTGCTGTGGATGTTTACTCTCAGACCAGACAGATCGCTATGTGGACTTTAGAAACCACTATTAAACAAGCTACTGGGCAAACCAGGTCATACACCTTCATGACCATCGTTATGAGTCTGATGGACATAGCATGACCTCTGATCTCTTACATCAAAGGTGAGCTCTCATTTACTGGCAATCATCATACAAGTAATTTATGTTTCATTATCTTTTGTTCAAATGCGTCTACTCTGACTGAACATATTGCACATTTGTAAAGAATGTTATGTTTGGCAGGAAGTGAAAATGGATTTGGGGAATCCCGCCCCTCCTACATTTTGTGGTGGCAAAGAGAGCGATTAATGGTATATTTGGTCTGCTCTTGGAGGATGCTAAAGATGGCTCTAATTTCGTAAAGGGTAAGAATTTCCAGCCGCAGGTGTTTGCCAATTCTTGCCTTCAGTTACATAAGGACTAACCTATGTCACCTTAACTGTTGCCCATTTCATAAATCCCTTATGAAAAAAATCCACAGAACTCTGTGTCTAATCTCAGAGTTGTGGCACAGTGCCGGAGCAGATGGCGGTAGAGGAGCAGTGACAGGAGATCCAGACCTGTGCCATCAAACTGGCCACCATTCGGGAGGTTCTGGCTCGCAGACACATGAAGGCGGTGCTTTTTGGCAGGTCAGAACCAGTCAGAGGAACCACACACTGTCCTGTCCGGTCAGAACCAAGCAGAGTACACACCCACTGTCTTGTCAAGGTCACAACCATGCAGAATACACACATACTGTCCTGTCAGATCAAAACCATGCAGATGAACAACACACTGTCCTGTCAGGTCCGAACCATGCAGAGGAACCACATACTGTCCTGGCTCTAGTGTGGTTTAGTGCTAAGCCTAAGGTATGCCCCTCTCAGGAAATAACCAAGTGCTCAAGAGATGTGTCTTTTAACATATTCCTACAATGACAAAAGCTTGAATTTGCCCCGCTGATTCATGCCTAGCGATTCCAAGGCAAACTTTAATGTTACAAACGATCATTATATTATTTTTAATTATATTTTTTTATTTACTTCCCCTGTGTGGTGATGTATGATCGCTTAAATGGCCATCCTACATGGCAATCATGCAGGACCAGTAACAAAAAGAGCACCGTGATCAACGCCATGCTGAAGGACCATGTTCTGCCCAGTGGCATTGGCCACACCAACAACTGCTTCTTGAGGCTAGAGAGCACGGACGGAGAAGAGGCCTACCTCACCACTGAGGGCTCTGACCACAGGCAGTGTTAAGGTGGATGTATCAGTGCTGCTTAGAAACATCAATCAAACAATGCAATCATCCCAATGGGTCTACAAAATATCTGAAGACTACAGTTATTTATTTTATTTTGATAGTAGGAAAGGGGTGACATTTCCTAAATACATATTACTAATATAACCAAAACTCAATTTATCATTTGACATTTATAAATGTGCTGTTTTATTTGATGCTTTTTCCATTTGCTCCCCAAAAACAAAACACTAAGCAAGATGTATGATCAAGAGCAAGGCCCCACGTTGGCTTGACAGTAACCCTCACATAATCTGCTATATGAAGTACAAACTAGCTAGCAAACAAGCTTACTCGAAAAATCAGTCTAGCTTATTGTCTAGTGTGGTTTTCCATGCAGCTTTATCATGAAAGCCAAATGCATAGCTAACTGGCAACACTGTATCAAATAGGAAGAACAAACCAATCATAAACACCAAATCAGAAATGTTTTGGCCCCGACCACAATATTATTCTGTAGCATCTCTCTTAAGTTCCTTTAACACTTTTATGGATGAAAACTAAATATGACATATGGTACCTTGCAAGGGTAGTGAAGTATCCAAACATAAAATACATAGTTTTCACTAAATTAAGTTATAATGGAACATACACTGCAAAATGTTGATTACAGTTTCGTGCATACGGACTTGAAACCTTACAGCATATTTGAAAAACAGTTTAATTCCTGCCATGTATTTGCCATTCCAATTGTTGAGAATGAGTACTGTACTCTTCTGTACTGTTCTCACTCATAGGGCATATTTTCAACATGTTTAATTTTAAAACATTGATCGTGTCTCTACCTCACACAACATAAAAGTGGATTCTCCATTCTTACACATACACATATTTTAAACTCTTCATCGGACCAGTTGGCTATACATGGGCCCCACTCTGGACTCAGGCAGTCTGGTGAAGGTGTTCTGGCCCAAGTCACGCTGCACACTGCTGCGTGAGGTCCTTGTTTTAATGGACAGGTTTTTATTATTTTCTGGCAAAACATCTGGTTAAACATCCATCCATTATCAGACCCGCTTATCCTATGCCAGGTCAGGGGGGGCTAGAGCCTATTCCGACCGACTTTGGGCGAGAGGCAGGGTACACCCAGGACAGCTCGTCAGTCCATCGCAGGGCTAACACATAGACATACAACTCACGCACGCACACACACAGCTATGGACAATTTAGAGTCATCGATGAACCTACATGTTTTTGGACTGTCGTAGAAAACTGGAGTACCCGGAGGAAACCCACGATAACACAGGGAGAACACGCAAACTCCACACAGAAAGGCCCTCAGGTGGGGATCGAATCCCGGACCTTCTTACTGTGAGGCAACTGTGCTACCCACTACACCACCATGCCGCCCAGCAGTTAAACAGATTTCTGGTAATCAATGTTCAATTGGTATCTTTTGAAATTTGATTTCTTACACAGCCCTGGGACAGATGTCACCCTGCAGCTGGACAGTTGGATCGACAAGTTCTGTCTGGATGCTGACGTTTTTGTGTTGGTGGGCAATGCTGAGTCTACACTGATGAACACGGTGAGAGACTACTGTTATCGGCCAAGTTTGAAATTGCATACAGATAACATTCTACGTATTTCAGAAAAAACATTCATATTTAATATTTTAAGGAAGGATAGTAGGCGATTCAAAACACTGCAATTGCTTTGCAACAGTTATCTCTAACACAAATAAATGTGCTAATGTGCACTAGATGACGGACAGAAAATATGCCCACACTATTGGCCTTCTAATCCTCGCCAAAACTATTGGCAATAAAGACGATGAATTACATTTTATTTTGCTAAAACTTAAGTTAGAGATCTAAGAACTAAGTTAAAAAAGTTAAAATATGCATACTTTTAATATTTGGACATTTATGTGGACAAACGTCTGTCATAATTGGAAAAACGTCTTTGGCATCAACATTCTTCTTTTTTTCTTTTCTTCCTTGCTTAGACATACTGTTTTGTGTATAACCAAATCTATACCATTCTATAACAAAAACTCTCCAGTTCATACTGGAAGCTTATTTGTTTAACCATCTATATGAGAAGCTATTCAACCGTGTTTAATTGTCTGTTGGAGAACCTATTGTTCCACCATGTGTCAGAGAAGCTCTTCTGTTCCACCATTTGTTTTACCATGTTTAACTGTCTGTAGGAGAAGCAATTCTAACTTTTCCGCCATGTTTAACTGTCTGTAGGAGAAGCTCTTCTTCCATAAAGTCAGTGAGCGCATATCCAAGCCAAATATCTTCATCCTTATCAACTGTTGGGACGCCTCTGTGTTGGAGCCTGAGTCCATAGACAATGTAAGTAGACTCACACCACACACTGAAATTGTAAGTAAAATTACACCATAAACTGAAGCTTTGTAAGTAGAATCCCATCACACACACAAAAATTATAAAGTCTAGCCACACACTAAAACTGTGTGTCGAATCATAGAAAACAGAGAAGCAATTTAATAAAGTAAAACCACAGCACACACACTGAAGCTGTTTAAAGCCTGGTTTATACTTCTGCTAAGCAGCACGTAAGCAGCTCTTTGTAGCTTCAAAGCACAGGGGCTTCTGGGGAATATAAAGTGTCATGTCCGGTAGCGTCTACCAGATTTCTGCACAGTATACAATATTGTGTCCCCATTATACGATTGGTATTTAGTGCTCAGCATTAGTCACGTGATCCGAGAGATAGAAGAGCCTAAGGATCTTTGTCCTGGAGTTCCACTGAGCTCCAGTCTTAAGATATCCTTTGTTCTCCGACAGAAGCTAATGGTGCACATTGAGGAGAGGATGACTAACGCCTTGGCTTACCATTGTTCAAAAGACATTGTTGGTGGGGTCCAGTCTTCAAAAAAACAATATGATAGGTAGAAATAACATAATTGCAGACTTAAACCAACATGTTCCCCCGCCGACTATGTCAATGCATATGTTGTACATTAATGGTATGTGTTTTTTGTCCTGTTTTGATCGCAGAAAGAGTTCGTCCATTGCTGCCATGCACTATTAAAAAGCAGTTCAACCTAATTAAAATTAAAGTTTTAAGTGACCTATGATCTCAATCTTGCAAGCCTATGTGAACATTTTCAGGAGCATTTTGAATTCCAATTCTCTCTCGGATGGACAGCCCTGGTCGAATGTTTTTTTTTGGGCCATCCAGTGCCAAGTAAGCCCTCACTGACCCAAGGTTTCATGTCGATTTAAGGACAGAGGGGTAATTCATTACAATTACCATCACTCGTGGTTGGTTGATTATCTGTGCGGTAGATTTATTGGTAGTATGATTTTATATTGCCATATTTTCCTGTCTCCAGGACACAGCTAAGGGGGGATGTACAGTTGAAGATAAGGTGCATGTTTCCATGGCCACCAGTTTGGTTTCCCTGACCTGCAGAGCTTCCATGACAGTTCAGCTAATAGGTGGAGTGGTAGGGGTATTTCATTCACTGTTTATTGTTAGTAAGAAAGTTACTCTGATAGGTGACCTTGAGCGTCTTCAAAGATGCCTTCATTTATTAATATATTTGTTAAGGATCACACGAGCCGGACACAGACACTGGCAGAGTTTACACGGGAAACCCCCTCTTTATTGGTATATACGGAGAGCACCGGTTTCTGTTGCACACGTGCAAGCCTCCTCCAGCGTCTCCTGTTCCTTTCCACCCTACTCTCCACTGAAACAAACAGACACCCATAAATAACCCACAACTCACTAATCATTAGATTCCCCACAACTGTTGCCAATCCATGATTAGTCAGCTGCAGGTCTCCCCACCAGGTCTCCCCACCACATCACAACTCTCACAACATTATACATTAAATATATAATAATATGTATTTATTTAATATAATTAAATATATTACAATTATCAATACTACCTGTTGGTAGGTATATTTTACATGTAACCATTATTGTCATTAAAACATTTTGTTTTGTGGAAAATAAAACATATTTTGGTTCAGAGCCAGTTTCAAAACTGGTTACACAAAAAAAAGTATGTATTTTCCGATGTATCAAAAAACCACAATTTACTCAAACTGAAAATACTTCAGGTTCGCAAGTAGAAAGTGCAGAAGGGTTGCAGTTATTCAGCATTGGAAAAAAATGAGTCATACTGCAAACTAAATTTTGCATTCACAGTTTATCTTTTTATACATATTCCTTCACGTTCACGTCCTTCACCAGATTTTTGGCACTCCCCAACATGCGAATTAGTCCATGCCCGATACCAATCGCCTCTGATAAATGTGTAGGGACTGTTTATTCTATAAACCTTAGAATTTAACCCTTTTTACAACTAACAACTCATCCTTTTTTATCATAAATTAATTGGGCAGAGTTCATTACCTCGTTTCTGTCTTCTGATTAAAACAGCAAATAGTTCAGTAATCCCTTATGGGTCTGCTTTTCTTTAAACTTGTTTTTCAAAACTGTTTTAGTTGCTTATGTATTTATAAGTCAGTAAATTGTGATCTTTCTAGGCAGGGTTCTTGTTTATATTTTCATACTTGTGCCCTCAATAAACCGTTCCCTAAACATAGTTGTGTCTCTGCCTTAGAATCACACATTCTCTGTCTCTACTGTTCACTCCATTTTATTAACTAAACGTATTATAAAATGGTGACTCTACTCAATGATCTACTGTTGAGTACAAAAAGGATGCCAATCTAGGAAATCTATTTTTTTATTTATTATATACCACAATAGCTAACACAGATTTTGCTTATGACAAAAACATCAGGCTGATGGCTAATACTAACACAGTCTGTACCTTTGACAGTAACCTGTGGCTAATGGCTAGCACTAACACAAGTGGTCTTTTCTCGCAAGGTTTTGCGTTTGCTGGGCTGGAGGATCATTACTCTCTCCATGTCGCTCTATGGGCTGCTCTAAGTGTATGAGAAGCTGACTTGGACCAACGCCTCCATGAAGAAGGCCTTTAAGAAGCAATTTGTAGATCACGTTACGCACCGCCTGCAGGCTTTTATTCCCCCTACCAGTACCAGAGCCAGCAGGCTCAGCAGTGAGTTCTATCGTCTGAAACTACAAACCTGACACTACAAAACTTTTTGAAACAAAAACACATTTGATTTAGCGCCGAATGGTTAGACCATACACATTTTTATCATATTGTAGCATTTATGGGTAAACATCTGACCATTCCCATAGCCTTTTTAACCTTTTCAATGAAAGTCTTAAAATCAGTCAGCATTTCAGATGGTGAAGGTTTCAAGCAAATCAAAATGTATTAATGTAGAGAACGTACACTGTGATTTAAATTAATGTAATTGACCAATCACAGATTCAGGAAATTATAAGTGAGAGATCTAAAATATTCTTCTTTTTTTTAAGTGTTCAAATATTTTTTATGTGCTTCATAGACATTAAGGAATCTAAAAAATGTGATTGCTTACATTATGAGCCCTTTGGTCTGGAATACATTTTCCTGTGTATTCCTTGAGATATCACTAAAATAAGCTTTTACCACAGCTAAAAAACATCTCTAATTTGGATATTTGGACTCATAATAGCATATACCATTTTGTAAGATGTCTTGTGAATTATGCCTAAGCTATAGGCGAAGAATTTTATATTGCATTCAATAGCCTTATGAGTTCTATTCAGATTCTCCGAGCGCCTTTGACATTGTGGACATATCTGGTGTCCTAGTGAAAGCGGTAGCTTCCTCCACTGTTTAATTTTAGTGTGGTTTAAATTAAGAATCCCGTTCACTAATGATAGTGTATTTACTGATTCAAAGTTTTGGTTTCATTTAACACCCAGACCTATTCCAAATGTGAAAAATCTTTTTAGTTGTGGCAGGGAGCTGACAGTCACCTTTTACAGTCTTTGTCAACTAGTGGACATGAGGAGATCCATCAACTCAGGTCCAGAATCCAAAGCTTGAGAAGATACAGAGAAGATCGAAAACTCTGAGCTCCATTCACTTTAACCTCTCACAAAATTAGATTAAACATGGCGCTATATCACAGTACAGTAATGGTAAGTAATGTGGTTTTGGAGACATAGAGCCACAGAACTGGAGGGTCAGTTGAAGGCTTTCTCTGACCAGTACCTACAATGTAATAAGTAACCATTGGACCAGTATCAACAGTGTATTAAGGTCGAGTTCAAGTTTAAAGTGTATTTGTCGTATGGAATTAACACAGGGCCAACATGCAAGGAAATGTGTTGGACGAGAGTCGGTCAACCCAGCAGAACAAAACACAAGCCAAGAATAGAAAATAGAAAATTACCAAAAAATAAGTACAAAATATAGAACAACAATACATTCAGAGAAGTGTGAGAGGGCAGTAAGGTCAGTAAGCAACCGTTGTACCAGTATCTACAGGTTAATTCGTATCCATTGGACAAGAACCTACAGCGTAATAGGTAATCATTGGACCAGTATATATACTGTGGTAAGTGATCACTAGACCAGCATCTGCAATGTAATAAGCCAACATTGATGAGGAAATAAAGTTTACTGTTGCTGGGCATTGCCGCCTTTTTGTTGTTATGTTTACAGAAACACAATGTAGACACTAGGCCTACAGACGTTTTATGTGGGTCCTGGGTTTGAGCGGTATTTAAGAAAGAGTCTGGTCAACTAGAATGCGAATGGGAAATGTGAACACACTTAAGCCAAAGATTAAAAGAGAAGCTTAGAAGAGGAGTTGACCTTTTTCTTTGTATAGATGACTGTACCGGATGTAAAATCTATGGTCACCTAATGATATTGTGAGCAAAAACTGTTCTTTTCTTAGAGCTGTTAACAAGTCTTAAGTGTAAATGTGAACGTTGTAAATATGAACAATATGTAATTGTGTACGGTGTTTGCCCACTGTCATGTTTCTCTATCAGTTGCAGCCTTCTGGTTATATATGACTAAGAATGTGTGCTCTGACAGCTTTGACCTAATGGCATGTTATTTTACAACCATTTTAGACATTTTATGCCACCATCAAACCTGTACTTTGTTAAAAAAAAAAAAAAGTTGTGGTATGCATTCTATGCCATTCTATTCGGTACTGTATGCTTCATTCCTGGTGGTCCTGGACTGCTCTGATGTGTTGCATGCTAATGGCTTACTTTTTTGTAAACCTACCTGATTCTTTTTTATCATGTACATCTATACACTTTGAAACAGTTATGCAATATACCACAGCAATCCTTCATGAGAAAGTAGATTAGAAAATGCTTAAAGCAGAGAATATTGCTGCTAGTTACTTTTATTTTAAAGCTATGAAAACGGGAATTATATTTATTATCGTACATAATTGTTGCTGTTTAGTGTTATAACGTATGATACAAAAAAGTGATTGGACTATAACGGAATGGCCGCAGGGTAACTTGGATCTCGGTGAAGGTACTGTTCAAAAGGCACTTTAGAATCTTATGTGTGAAATTTGTGTCAATAGGCACAAGCTAGAGCTGGCTAAATCCTATGAGTCGCTGAATTTCTATTTAGAGGACGCCAAAAAGCTGTTATCTGTTCTATGAACAATAAGGTTAGGGAATTGAGGGTTAGAAAGTGGCTACCTGACTGGCCGAAAAAGTAGCTGGCTAACTATCTGTTTATTTTACAAATTGACGGCAGATTATAGCCAACCAGTCGCTAGGCATATAAAAAAAAAATGTTGGTAGCGATAGGATTTCTGGAAGTTGTGGTTCGATGATAAATGGCCAAACTAGATTTTAAGGCAAAACTGGGAACAAAATTTGAAAAACTTGCTTTAAATCCCACGTCTTGGGATGATTTTGTTACTTAATTCCATAAATTATATTTGAAGGAAAAAAAAAAGTGAAAGGGTGGCATCAAATCTCAATCTGCTTGCGCAACTCACATTCACACGGACGTCGGTTTTTGGGCTAGCCTGCACATTTTTGGACTGTGAGAGCAACGCCATCATAGGGAAAATCTGCAATTTCCATACAACAAGCCCCTTGGCTCAAGTGGGAGTCGTTCCAACGACTTACCAGTTGTGTGCAATCAGCGCAATCGGTTGCGCCACCGTCTATATTAAAATGAAATGTGCTGCACATCACTGAAGTATTTTGTACAGAGAAGTGCTAAGATCAATTCTAGAAGAGGAAAATTGCGTTCCAATTGCAGTTTCATATCCCCTTATTCACTTATCCTTGGCTCTTGTAGTATGACACAACAGTATACGTTGCGCCGAGGCCACATGGAGAACAGAGGGGGAATGGGTGGGGATTAAATTGAACAAACCTGCCCTACCTGCACACTTGTGGACAGCGCACACTGTCACTGATCAACCGCCAGTTGTATGCTTGGCGTTAGTCAGTCTGTGCTTATTATGAATATTTAGAAATACCTGCATACTCATTTAAAACAGTCTTGTTCAGTCAGCTGGGTCAGTTTCCCCAAAAAAATTATGAAGGTTTTTTTGTCTGTTTGTGATATGTATCACGTATATCTTTTATTGCTAGAGGTTTTACCATCCTCGATTTATATTCTCTTTTGATGGTGAGCAACTGTAATTGTACGTGCATTACTGCAACCTAACCAATGATTCTTTTCCCTTGCTAAAAACTCACAACAGCAATGAATTGTGGGTGATATACACCTCTGAGGTGACCGTCTGTTGTTTACCCGCTATCTCAACCCTATGAAGGGCGATTTTACCAAGTTCACCTCAGATTGGCAGACTTATGGAACAACACCTAAGATGGCGGCGGGGATTCCCCGAGGGGAAGTCAGGGGGCATGTTTAACCGCAATTGGAACACAGCTTTAGTTTCACCACCGTAACCTCTATCGGTGGCTGTAATTGAATGATCCTTGTTAACCATCTTCTTGACTAATTTCAGCACGTTTTATTTGGTAACATAGGCGTCTGAATTTTTTTTTAGTCAGGTACGCTAGATAACGTTAGTTGTTTTGGCTTATTTGTACACAATGACGAATTACAAGGTTTTCCACACTCAACTGTCCTCCATAATGGAGGCTTTGACCAAAGCGGCTGTGGCAGAAATATGCTGGCTTGTAGATGATAGTTATGCTGTTTTACAATTTGAAATATCTAAAAGCAACAGAGAAAATGAAACGCTTAGAAGAAAACTCAAGCTGATTGAAACAATTATGGCTCGTGGGCACAAAGGAAATATCGCTACACCAGAGGATGGACAAGGATTAGATGGATTGTTAAATGAGATCACCGCCGGTGAGCTGCCGAGGAGTGGTCCTCGTGATTTAATCATCCTTCTACTAATCTGTTGCAGAAGAGTTTGTATCATGGCTGATATACTGATTCCCATGCTAACGAAGATGGCTTTATTTTCATTTTCTGGTTTACACAGAACGTACATTTCCCCCCGGATTGGCGTCTATACAGCGCGTTAACCTCAAAAGGAGTGCGAAGAATTTACCCGTGGAAGACTGTACAGAGCAGCAGTGTCATATCAGTGAGAGTATAAGAAGGGAGGTAGGTTTTCGGTTGAAACATAGGCAGACGAGATATAGTGGTTAACATTTCTGTTGATTTATCCAGTTATATCAGTTTGTTTGGCAGACATGTGGTCTGGTCAATGTAACTACTACTGTCAGTGGTATGGTTTCGTAAACTGCGGAGCATTATCACCAAAGCAAATTTACTTATTTGCACCGAAGGCGTATTCATAAAAAAGAGAAAACAACAAATTGCGCAAATTTAAGTGAAATGACAGTTCGTAAATCTCATCATCCTTCTAAAGACTAACGTAGTCACTGTCCGCTCTGTCTAGGTTCCGCAGGCCTTCTGATAATCAAAATGGCAACATAATCGACCAATGGGTCACCAGTGGAGAACGGAGGTTAATTTTAAGTGTTCATTTGTGGAACTTCCTACCCTCCCTGTTTTTTGAATTGCTCATAAAAACAATCTCGATAAACGAGACGTAAAGATAAAACTAGTGTTTATTTTAAAGAGCATCCAGTGTTACGTAGGACAAATACCAAATTTGATCTTAACCTTCTAGTCTTTATACAGTGGTCGAAGTAGGGCTTACAAACTGTATAGACCCATGTTGTGTATTGACAACGTCCCTGCTACTGGAGTTGTCAAAAATATGGCCATCTCAAAGATGATGGCCTCATACCATGTGCTCTTTTCCTTCTTAGTCTACAAAACAGGGTGAGCTGGAAACGGACATTGTTCTGATTAAGAAAGAGAATCCAGAGGAGCAACCCTATAGCGCTGCTACAAACAACTGTCTGCTCCTCACCAAAGATGGTGAGTGCAAAGAGTTTGTGTTGGCTTTGGGCTTTTTTAGTTTAGGAGCTCTTTCATACAATCATTAGATTTTCGAGAGATATGCAAACTATTTTGCAATATTTTTTAAAACCTTTGTCTCAATGTTTGGTCCTAGCTTGGTCATGAGTCAGAGGAGTCAATAGCAAGCATCAGAACTTTAGGCAGCCTTAACGTGATAGTTTAAATGACAATGTAGTTATATTTGTTTTATGTCTGCTTTGTTAAGGCACTGAAGCTCCATCTGAGCAGGGAGACGAATGTGAAGAGGGGCCTTCTAGAAAGATAACAAATTCAACAACCTTTGACCTGAGGCACTGGGATCCAAATGGGGAGGAAGGAATCAAACCACACGAGCAACCTCATGAGCGTCATTTTGTGCCACCATCACAAAGTTCAGTAGTTGCTACATGTGACAAGTCAGAAGAGCCTGTTTATGATTTGGACAATGACTCTGAGTCTGCTCCCTCAACACAAAATAACATTATTTTTGGGTCAGGTAGTAGAACTTACTCTTCGGTGGGGAATTTTGAACTTACACGAGGAGTGTCCTTGATCAACTCCCTGCCCTATGATGTTGAGCTAGAGATGTGCTCTTCATGGAGCAACCACAGCATGGTGGGAGTGGGTCCACGTAAACAGTACCTCAAATCAGACAATCGAGCCGCGCAAAAGGCACACATTTCTGATCTGAGCTCTGCAAGCTTTTCAATGAGTTTAGGACTTGGTACGACCAAGATGGATCAGCTAGACCGTAGCAGATATTGCAGGGACAGGCGTTTCATTTGCAATTACTGTGGGAAATGCTTTACCTCTTCTCGTAGCCTGGAGACACACTTGCGTGTTCACACAGGGGAGCGCCCGTACAGCTGTGCCCAGTGTGGGAAAAGGTTCACTCAGTCAGGCCACCTGAAGACCCACCAGAGTGTACACACAGGAGAAAGACCATTTGCCTGTGAACACTGCGGGAAAAGGTTTGCAGGAAAACAAAATTTGAGGATCCACCAACACAAACATCATCTTAAAGTGTAATATGTCAGATTTTAATTAGATATTCAATAGTGTTTTAATGCATTTCGTTTTGTGACACCCTACAGCTTTACAATAATTGATTGCTTTGATTTTTTTGGGGCGCTTGCGCGCACACACCTCTAGTTGGATATATGTAGTTTGTTTATATAAAAACTTTGAGATTTTAACAAGATATTGACCCATTGTTACCTCATGTTATAGACCTTTTGGATGTCCTTTAGAACTGCACACTGACTTTCTGAAAATCTTTATGTTGCGTGTGATGCACATTTAAGGAGCATGTGGATGTTTTTTTGTTTAGGTGCATAGGAAAAGTATAAAGTGCGCAATTTTTCTACATATACCTATTGCCTTGTACTCTACAAGATGTTGGAACAGTCAGCTGTTAGCCCACACGTTTTTACCGCTTTATGGAAGGTTGCGGGAGTTCCTGACTTGCAATAATGACAGATGTGTCTTACAAGACAAACACAGCCCAACAGACTGTATAGTGAGTAGCCCTGTTTTTTGCCACAAAGATCAACCACAGATAATAACCAGATTTTTAAATATCAACACAATACAGCGCAATATGGTGGCTCACAATGGGTAGCACTGATGCCTCACAGCACAAAGGTCCTGGGTTGGAACCGTAGCTATCTGCTGGGTGCTTCGGTTTCCTCCCACCAGCATAAAAACGTGTAGGGATAATCTTCATGTTAGTGCCCTGACCAATGCGCTGGCATAGGACTGTATTTCCTTCTTCAGGTCGGAGCCACCACTGCAAAAGATAAATTGTTCTCAGATGGGTTTACCTGGTAAAATAATGGGAATAAAACATCTCTCAACTTACCTCTCACTTTGGTTTTGTTTAGCACTTTTTACTGTACTTTAAACAAAATATACATATTTAATGGTGTATGGTTAGAACACACCGCCTCATTGTCATTAAGAAAAATGTTGTCTTAATTTTGTGGCAAAATGAAGGAGAAAAGTGAAAAAAAGTGTCCCAAAAGCATTGGTAGCATTTACTGAAAATAGTGAGACAAAGATGGAGACAGATAGACCCACAAAGAGAAGTGAGGCTAGGACAGGCTCTTGTGAAGTGAATAACCAAATGACAGCAACTCAGAGTGGCGAAAGGGAGACTTGACAGGCAGAGAGACTAAAATAGGGATGGTAAATTTTTAATGTTCTGTTCAAAATATTAGATTCCAATATCACGTTCTTGTACAATAAATTGGGGCACTCTTGTGCTTTCACGTTTTGTTTCATGGAACTATGCATTCTAGTCATGTTTCAAACTAGTAACAAAGTAGTTTCTCTACACCCTTAGCATGCCAAAAACATTACTTTATCTTTGGAGGACCTTTCCCTTCAAGACAATAAATAGATTTTTGTGTAAAAGTTGACTCCATTTGTCATACAACCAAAAGCTAGCCAGCCCTGACCCTGGGTCCTGGGTAAATACAACCCTTGTTCAGAATAATAAAATAAAAAAAAGTGTTGGGAAATAACCGCAAATATAATATTTTCTCTTTAGTTGGGTTTGCGGTGTATTAATCCCAGAGATGGGTTACAAGTATTAGTCATTCATGTGGGTTAGAGTATGATCTCTTTAGGTGGGTTTGGATACTATTAGTTTCGCAAGACTAGAAAGGCATGTTTGAATTTAAATAATGTGGATGATATTTTTTTACTGACCAATATTTATAATAGGGATTACATGCAATGCATTTACAATACTATTTAATTAAGTTCTAACTGAGAAACCCATCTGAAGTCAGAATTCCAGGCTCTATTTCTCTCTGTTGAAATTGTAAAATTAACTTGTCACATTGGCCTACCCTTAATAACTGTGTAAAATTACCTATGTAATCCCTCATCGGAGATTCTGTTTCCGTATTCAGTCTGGTGCCATGTTTTTTCAAAGTGAATTGCCTTAGGATCTGTACTACATAAATACAATGTTTATTATTTAGAAATCAAAGTATGTTTTGCTTAAATACATTTTAATATGAAAAGAGGTATATGAATAATGCTAGTGTATAGGGGAAGAAATCTAACCCACATGTATAAAAAAGTATTGTAATTATGACATTTTAATTTAACTGATGATCACCATAATCTGTTGATGACATATTAGTTAACGTTACAATAGCCATTCTCTTTTTAAGAGAAAAGTATTACCCCATCCTAGAGCTCAAGGTCTAAATATATCCTTATTTGTGAATACAGGCATGTAATGAAATTAATTCTATAAATCTAGCCAGACACAAATATTTGTAAAATGCTCTACTCTTCGGTACCAAATATTTTAAGCATACAATTATTATTTTAGGCACTTGAAAAAGTATACAACCAGTCATTGGATCATGTAGAGCCAAATCTTACATCTCTAACTCTAAATGCCCCTGTAAGGTTTGGCATTGCTTGTTCCATAGGCGGTGCAGTAGAATAAAAAAAAATGCAAGCATCTGCATAGAAATGTATGTTACACGTTTTTTTCGAGGCACTAATATTATGAAAGTGCAAACAATGTAGTAACTTAAATGGAACCTTGTGCCAACCATACTCCACTGCTGCAACCTTGGATTTCAAACCCTTGAATTCTATCTTCTGTGGACCATTAGGATGGTCATTTGAAAGCCATAAAGTTGCGTCATTTAATCCCGTCGAAACGAATCTATCGAAAAGTAATCAAATTTGCATGATGGTTCATATAGTGTCAGTGTTCGTCTATTTTCATATATGGAAGACAAGATCCTTCTGAGAATAAAAGGTATTTTATTACACATAGCTGCAAAGCCTAAAATTAAATACATTGATTAATTAGGCCCTCCTTCATGTAGACACTGGGTATGAATCTGTCTACCATCATAAGTCCCGAGTCTTTAAGTGTTCATGTTCTTTTTAACAGCGAACAGCAGGGTGGAGAGGTCAGATTTTAAAAGCTTTCCTCCCTTCGTTGGTACTCAGACGCGTTCACGCTTCTTGGCCCATACTCTTCGCTCTTGACTCCACAGAGATGTGTGTACTGGAAAACTCATACATTTTCAAGGGCATAGTGTTCTCTTGCATGATAAGATAGGTAGTTACACAGAATATAATAAGACATTTAGTATGTTAATCAGCTGAATCAGTTCCTTTTTTCAAGGTGTGTATGCGTGCATGTGTGTATCTATGTTGGCCTGAGTTGACAGTACTCTGGCCTGTTTGTGTTCGCGGGATGAGCTTGTTTGGTATCAGCCCTCGTCAATAGCCTAACAAGTGCAGAAACAATACAATTCATTTGCAGGAGTGATGGCAAAATAAAACATACACTATTTTGTAGACGATTGCACATCTCATTATAAAATGGCTTTATAGCCATTTTGTAGGCGGTTTATAGCATTATTTGTTTTCGTTTTGATAGCACTACAGGACATTTAACTTTCGTGCAACCTTTATTGTGAAGGCTACAAAGCAACTCCGGAAACCACATTGGATTACGTCACACTAAAAATGCCGCAAAAGAACATATGGAAGGACGGAAGCAGTTGATGGCGTTCGTAAAAGCATTAACAGTAAGAACCGTAACGTTTGGCTTATTTAATGAGCTGCGTGAGATTTGTCACTACTCTCAATTAAATTTCTAACGTTGTGCAAATGCAGCTAAAATATATGAGTAATCGCTACACCAACTACGTTACGTAAACCATAGTTTAAGCATACAGTGATCAACCTATGGCATGCTAGCTTATGTCCACGTTTCTAATCGGTATAACCAATATAGTGGTCTCACACAAGTCATGTCACGTCAGCCAGCTAACTAGTACTAATAAATTCGTTATGTAGCGTTCCAGTGGCACCGTGTGTGTGTGGCACTCACAATTATAGAAATTTGCAGCCATTGGCATCATTCACTGGACAGCCACTTATGAATATAATAGAATGGGTCTGGTCATCTTATACCGGAGTACCAGCGGGAACGCTGAATTTATGGAAAATCGGGTTAGCAAACACCATTGAAAATCAAACTACACGTGAGAGAGTGGCTTCAAGTGAGTGCTTCTTTAGCTCAAATGCCTGTCCTTGGTATAGCTGTAATAGGCCTCAAATACATATTGACTGTTCTTGCAAGTTGCAGCCCTCTGCTCTAATGAACAGCGGCACTAGACTTTAACAACTCGATGGTAAGCACCGCTATATACGGCTACAAATGTCCTGGCCTAATGTGAAGCCAAGGGTAACCTCTCTTTAGCGCGTTTTAGTTTGCTTTGGTAACATCTAAAATGCATTACGTTTTTCTGCAGTGCGCTGGTAAGTTAAGTGGTTTAGGAAGAAGTCTTGCTGGCATGGGTCTTTATAAGGGCTGATTTGCCTTTGATTTTTTAGTGGGCTCATCTACTTTCTTCATCTTGAGTTGAATTGAGCCCCCAACGTCCACAGAAGGGTCTGCAATTAGATCACAGAGCCAATTTTCTTAATCCAGTTTTAGCTCAACTAGCCTCTTTCAATTAAATACAGAGTTCTTTATTAAATTATTTATGTTTTGCAATAAAATTCACAGATACCTAAACTATAGTTTCTTTACCTGGGGCATTATGTAAACGTTCAATCAGAGATACACCAAGGTACAGAGATGAGTAATTTTACATGTTGTCCTGTTGTATGTTTTGGTTACAGATTTTGTTCGACTTAATTAAACAACATTATATTACTCAAACAATGGTGCTTTTTATACATAATCCAAATATACCCAAGACTCAATTCTTCTGCCTTGGTAGCTGAGTTGGCTGTGACCTCCTAAGTGACTATATCTAAACGAGTGGCAGGAGTAAGCCAATTGTAGGTGGATAGTAGTAGTGGATTTGCATGTTGTACATCTTTTAGTAAACATTTCCTCTTAAAGTTTTAAAGTATTACTATACCATTATGTTGTATGTATTTTGTCTATGTAACTGTATATCAATACTTGCCGAAGCAGACTTTCTATGCTCTCCTAATGCGTGTAAAATATTGTTTTAATTTTGTACATTCAAATAATCACCTCACATCCAAGGTAGATGGATAAAAATATGTCTTTAATCTTTTTCACTTAAATACACTACTATAATTTTACACACAATTTACTGCCTCATGTTCCGGACCTCTGTCCATCCTTTCTGTGCTCCCTGTTTTTTTTTGTAGGTGTATATGCTCCCTGGACTTGGACAAGGAGATGTACTATGCAGCAGCTGTCGTTTCTCCTGCGTCTCCTGAGCTGCAGCCGCCTCCCTTCCATGCACTTGATTTTTCTCTACCTGCAACACCCTCCTCATTTCAGCCTTCTCCTCTGTAACTTTTCTGGCATGTATACTACTCGCCTGTATAGTGTATTAGGCAGCAGCAGCAGCAGCAGGGGTGGTGGTGGTGGAGGAGGAGGAGAAGGAGGAGGAGAGGGAAAGGCAGAGCAAAGGCCTGGTCTAGTTGGGGGAGCTCTGCCCATGCTGGAGAACCACCACAGCTATCAGCCCCACGTATTGCACCCTCATCACCACTTACCCCATCACCAGCATCCACATCGCCCACCCACTACTGCCCCGGCCACACGTTATCTCCCTTTCTACCAGGAAACTCAACGGGGTCCCCACTACCACAACCATCACCACCATCACTACCACATGAGCATGCAGCCCTCCCACCTAGCCCCTCCCACACCCCCATACTGCCAACCTCGCCTTCAACTGCACTCGTATGCCTCCTCTGCTACTGGAGGCTCTGCCAGTGGCAGAAAAAAAAGGTGGAACTTCATTCATGAGAAGATAAGCTATGACACCTTCTTCACCATGAAGCGTTTGATTGAGCGGTCCAGGCAGATGGATGAAGTGCTGCGCTGGGTTACCCAGAATCCAGAGAAAATCTCTCATAACCACTACCCCATTGCTCTGCAGAAGATGGGCCAGCTGCTGCAGGCTGGGACTGGCTCCGAGACCTCTCTGATGGTCACTCCGACAAGAGGAAGTGCTGGAGCGGAAAGAAGAGAGATCCTCAAGCACCAGGATTTCCAGATTCTGTGCAATGCCATCGTCAACAACTATACCAAGTTTGACAACTTCAGCATTGTCAACTGTTTATATGCTGTGGCTGCACTTGGTGAGTCAAGGCGTTGTGTTTACCCCCCCATCCATTGCATTGCACTCAGGAATAGGTTAATGAGGAATAATACAATGATTTAAACAATTGTAAAAGGCATACAGAGACTAGGGTTGGACAATTAGACAAATGTATTGGCAATAGTCTGAGTTAATTGGGGGTTGTTTCTTTGGGTGATTTTTGTCATTTTTGGCCTAATTTAATTGTCTGCCTCCTTGAGAATTGTACTTGGTAAATATATAACCTGTAAAGCTCAATTCAAAGCCTGTGTGAATAGGAATTGACAGTTCGGCCATATTATGCACGTTTTTGTTTGTCTTCCCAGTTTGGGGGGAAAAAAGGCATCAGTGACTAAATTACAAGGGGGCTGCTCTCGTTGTTAGCACAGCGTGCACAGCAAGATATGGTATTCGCAAATGCTTGTGGAAATTGGTAGTGTTACTATTTGTGCCAGCATTATATGTCTGCAAAGATGGCAAATTGCTTCATTTAGGTAGCTTCCCAGTTGCGTCGGGTTTAAGACAATAGCAGTCTCAACAATATATAACTTTTTGCAACAAGTACCTCAATGATTGCAATTGCTACAAACAGCATACGAGAGTGGAGAATTCTTCCCCCTGTAGGCAAGCTGCACCCATACATACATATATACACATACATTTCTACATAAATATTATGGCAATGTTGGGCTCTTGATGGACAAGGACTGAATGATTCATCAATTTGAAATCTAAACTGCTATTTGAAACAATGCGGTCAGCAAATTGCATAGGCTGCTATTTGAAATAATCTAGTGTTTAAATGGGTAATGCTTTTACATATTTATTTCAAGCAACTAGCAACAAATCAAGCTACCTATTTAGACCATGAAGGAACACATGAGAAATATAAGCAAATCTATGATACTGTCATTTCCCATGAATTCTGCTTAGCGTAATCGCAGTAAGCAACATTTTTTCCTCTTCCTCTCCTCATGCACCGTGCGCAGGTAGCCAGTGTTTCAGGCAGGAGATTATTTAGAGAAAGGTCCTATTATATTATTGTTGAATTAATACGTGATTGCAATCACTAAATGTTACCCAGAGTCATTCTTATTTTTAGGTTTATTTCTGGCGCCTTAACTACAACCGCAGTTTTGACCCATTCCATTCCAGTGCCCACGTGTCTTGGTCATTGCAGCCCAGTGCGTGTATAAAAAAAAAAAGTGAAACTGAATTTTGTTTTTTATTTTTAATCAGTTTAATGCCCCATTAAAATTACTGTCTTTCATGGTCATCTATTACCGTCTAGCATAGAGGTTAAGTTTTTGCATTTTGTTACGTCTGTAGGCCTACCTACCGTCTTGGTTATTACGCCGAACACCAGTTGTAAACCGCATCAGTGACTTCTCGTTATTTGACGTTATCAAATCAACTTATTTCGATACAGTAATTTACAGCATAAGGATTTGAGAATTCCACACCGCTGAAATCTAAGCAAGCATTTATACTGGAGACAACACAGTGTTAATTTAAAGCAAACTAAAATTCTCTGGTATGATTAGAAGAGATATAGTGTACTGACTTGCGCTGGTATCGATTCATGAAAAATAAGTTACAAAGTGAAAGTGTTTTTAGTGCCAGTGTTAGTTGGTAATTTTGCCTATTACCGCACATCCATGCAAAAGGTCCCGTCACATACAAAGGGGGAAATAAGTATTGAACTCATCAATATTTTGTCCAGGA
>JAVQJS010095447.1:0-14940 GCA_036024795.1 Galaxias rostratus
TATATATATATATATATATATATATATATATATATATATATATATATATATATATAATATTTGTTAGAATCTACCTAGTTTCCTTAGTTGCATATCTGAGTAATTTTCATACAGACTTGTCCGCACAAAGTTGAAATTCTACGGAAGTGCTTGTGCTGAACACATGAACACAGAGTTAAATTGGCCTGTCTGGTTGCTTAGCTGTCAATGTTTGTCCAACAACAATCAGGTGGTTTGCAGCTAGGTTGTAAAAAGTTGTCTCGTCAGCCGAAACACAGCGAACGCTGCCATTTCAATATGCAGTATGAGGGGGGAACAGGGAAAGTGTAGCTAGCTGACTTGCATGTGCTTGTGGAAGAACTGCAGTAGAGTATGTGATGCTCTCTATGCAAACATCACAATAGGCATACATTTGCTTAAGCAAACATACCAGGCTTTTAAAAATAAAAACCTGTATGTGTGTGTTTACACAAAAGGTCTGTGTGCTTGTGTGTGCGTGCGTGCACGTGCGTGCGTGCGTGCGTGTGTGTGCGTGCGTGTGTGCGTGCGTTCGTCTTCACACAGAGTTGAGGAGGAGAGCCAAGCAAAATGAGGCGTTCTATTTCTCTTGGTTAACCCCGTTAGGAGTGATTCCAAAGACACTAACCGGAAAGTGTGATGTGTCGCCCGGGTAACCTCAGATTAGGGTTGCCTCGGTCTCCGTTACAATCCCAATAATCATGTTTACTCGTCTTTATCTTGATTTATGAGAATACAAGAGGATGGACTGTCCTTTATTGCTGTCACTGGTGTGTGGGAGACGTGCTCCTGGAGTTTACAGTAGCCTCTGCTGTTCCATTGATTGTGCTGATAAGATGTTCTGACGCCTGGTTTGGCACCCCCATGCTGTGAGACCTAGTTAAATCCTATCCAAACAAAGAATCAAAGACTGTCTTTTTGCTGAGCTTCCCGTTGCCGAGGACGGTACAGGGAAACATTGTGGGAGGCAGCTCTAAGAGACCGGAAGCTACAACCACTGCTAATGTTGTTATCGTGTGGCTAATGGCTGGCTATTCTGGGCCACCAGAGCTCGTCGTCTGAGACCAACGTTTGCATGAAGAGGGACATGCTAACCTCGAATTGAAGGCACTTCTAGAACGGAATTCTCGAGACAGACAGTTAACCCTTTGGTTTGCCTCGCATAAATGTACGTGTATGACAGTGTTTGTTTTTCAATATATATCCCAGTACTGTTAAATACCCTGAAAGGTTCGTATAAAAAACACACTGACCTTACTTCACATATCTATTCTCTATAGCTTTAATTCACTGACTTCATTTTTCTCAAATCACCTTGTTGTAATGTCTTAAAGAGTACATTAGGGGGGAAATGTGTACTGTGGGGGAAAAGGTGGCCTGTGAAGGAGCTGTAAATGCTGTTTTTGCCCATGTTGATATAAGGAGAGGCTGGACCTCTTTTTTTATTTATTTAATCTTTTATGGATTTTTTTTTAAGTTTTTTGTGAGGTTGTTGTGAAATGATTGTAAGGTAAGAGACCTGCAGTATGACAGACTGTGTTAGACGCACTGAACCTTGTAGTGATGTATTTAGCGTGAGATTACAAACTGTGTGGCCGGCTGTGTGAGGGTGAGGGGCTGCTTCATTTCAGACACAGTTCCTCTTTCAAATGATATTCCTCTCACTATAGTAATCAAAGGTGGTCCAAGGAGCGTCCGTGATTCCCTGAAATAGGCCCTTACCCTGGATGTATCCGCTGAGCAGACACTGTATATGGAGGTGGCCATTTTGTGTGACAACCCTAGAAAGAGGAAGACGCTTAATCTATTTTCATGTTTTTATTGCTTTCACATTGCACTTATTTCCTTGTCCAATTCATCTAAACTAATGGTCAACAGTGCTGACCAACTCAGTCTCCAATTGGGCTCTGCTGACTGCATAATGGCACCAATATACACATGCTTTCCAGTCAGTTTAACCAGTGGGCTAATTGGTTTACACTGACTTTGCTGTACATTTTCTATCTACAGGCATATTTACATCCTGTCTCCGATCACATAGAGGGTGCATATATAAATATACTACTAAATCACACCGGTTTTCCCCTAATGGGTTTGAGTGAAATGGCTGAAACTGCCAGCGGTCTTGTGACCTCCATATTGGATGCAGTTGCTCTTTTTATGTTTTCTTTTCCCACACTGATTTGCTATTGTAAGCTGGCTGGTGGTTAGAAAAGATTTCTCTCCAGCAGACACTTTATACCATTTCTTTCATGATGTCCTCCATTATCTGGTAGTGACGGAGTCACACTTAACAGCTATGTGGGTAAAAATAGCCGGATTGTGATGCCGTAGATATAGTAGCAAAGAACACAAAGGTGAGTCTGCCAGGTGTGGTGGAGCCCTGGATAAGTCTGGTTAGATTTCGTCAAGTTTGAAGGGCCAACAAATGACTCAGCCAGCAACCGTATCCAATGCGGTCACCACCAGCTTCTCTGTACAACGAGAGAACGCACTACCTAGCAACAACAAACGAGTGGACATTCCAGTAAATATTTGATGTGCATTGTGAAATTAGCAACGTGTTTTTGTCCTTGAGCTGCGATCAGGAATTCAGGATGTTCCTAGTTCATTGCCCCAGACTACCTGGCCACTGCTGCATTCCAAATGTGTGGCTTTTCCCACTTCCTCAATGCTTTTCCTCGTCCTTACTCACAGACGTTTGCTAATGGAAGTCAAGGGAAACCTTCAACGAAAGGAAGGGGCATATGAATGCAGCCTCTGCCTTATCTCTGGGCTCGCCTTTTACCCAGGTAGACTCTGAGCAGCCAGAGACACGACCCAACTAATTCCTTTCCGTTCTGTGCCAGTCCAAATGATGACCACTGCTGCTCCACAGTGATCTGACAAGACTGGCAACCCTAATCATCATGCTTGTTAATTTATTTTTTCCAGTGTTTTTTTATAAGCAGTCTATTTAAATTGAGAAGAAGAAAAAATACATTGTACATCAAGAGAATTGACATTGTAAATATTGTTGTGTGTAGTGTTTTAGAAAATGAACGCCATCTTAAATCACTAAAGATGCTAGCTTAACGAACAAGGCTTTTTGAATGGGGTTTAAGGGCAAAGGGCGATGGCAGGTGAGGGAGCTGGTTATCTGGTGCCATTGAAGAGCGACTTTAGCTCACGCAGATACCTCCATAGGTTACCTTCGCCGCTTCCCAGCCCCACCATGATACGGAAAGATGAGGCACGCCTACTTTAGAATCCTGTCACACGCTCGCTACATTTATTCTGTATTCCGGAGGCATCCCACCCGCCTCCCGTACTTAGCCTGCTGTATAAACTGGGAGAGGGGTGTGGTGGGAAATGTTGGTATTGATCTTAGGATGGAACTAAACACCCCAGAGTTTTTTTTGTTATGTGTGGTTTTTTTTTAACCCCCTCCCGATGTATCTTGGCTACTGCCAGCCAGATGGGTCAGATGGAGGGCAAACTCTCTGGTAGAGAAGGGGAGAGAGACAGAGTGAGCCCTGCATCAGCGAGAACAAACCCTAAATGTAAGACATCGTGTACCCCCAACAGCCCAGCCACATGCAGTCTACCCAAAAAATCTACACTGATCGAGAAAAAAAATCTTAATAAAAATGTTTTGTACGATGTGAGGTATGAAAATTGAGATGGAGAAATATGACTATATTCAAAGTATCCCTCCTCTGATTGTACGTTTTTAAACTGAAGCCATTCAAAGCCACTTGTTGAACTTGATGTTAGCCTTATGTGTATCCATACATTTGTGTAACTGCATATTACCTTTTGATTATTGAAATTTTTATGATGGAGAATTTTGTTTTTATACCATCACTGTTATCGTTAAACTGCACCAATAAAATGAAATGGAAAATATGTCTGGCTCTGATTGATCTCTATCTGACCTTTGACGTCAGGGCTGCATTATCGGTGATGTCGCAACATTTGAATAGCACATTCCAAGCACTGACAAGGTGAAGGAGGATGAACGTTAAGATGTTTAAGATATGTTCCCCCCCTGACCTGGGTCCTCTTTCATTTATTGTTTTGGGTTTATTTTTTGTTCTGTTCTGTCCTTCATGATCATTAATAATCACATGGTTGGCATTGGCTTCTATGATAATCCATTCTCACATGACATGAGCAGGACGACCTCAGGTTCCCCGGCAGTGAAGTGTAAACACCTTTGAGTTGAAATAAACCCAGAGCTTGCGCTCCGCACATTTGTTAGCCGCGGCGCCGCGCAGCGTTGGCCTTCGCCGTACGGATTCTGAGACACGTTTGGTTTGCCACAGAGTTTGCTTCC
This sequence comes from Galaxias rostratus, assembly GCA_036024795.1. Taxonomy (NCBI): domain Eukaryota; kingdom Metazoa; phylum Chordata; class Actinopteri; order Galaxiiformes; family Galaxiidae; genus Galaxias; species Galaxias rostratus. Next base: position 4,337 of record JAVQJS010095447.1, read on the forward strand.
CTTCTCGAAACTCATTACGTTTTATGACACGATATCATATCGCACCACTCACGGAAAATCACATTCCAAGGTGCAGAATTAGGACAAGTGGGTGGTAACACCACGTGTGGTCTGAACGGAAGCCTGCGGCCTGTCACCCTTCAAGCAGCCCGCCTCTAACAGGAAGTGATCGGGCTGGTGGGGCCTCATGAGGTCTGAACCAGGGAAGTGAACACTCAGGAGCCATACACACTGAGCCATACACACTACTGCTTGTCCTTTGTTTTTGTGTTGATTTTTATTTCCTAAGTCCAGCCAGGATGTGCTACACCCTGCTTCACTTGCAGCTGTGAGTGTGTGTGTGTGTGTGTGTGTGTGAGAGAGAGAGAGAGAGTATGCAAACTGAGCCAGCAACAAAGACACAGCCTGTTGGGATGTCCGGCCACTCACACTTGCGGGGTATTGGAGGGGTCCAGTGGAGACGGGAGGGCAGAATGAGGGGCTGCTTTCATTGGAGGATACTTCAGATCCAGTGAATAACAGGAAACCAAACTGACAGGCTATCACAGATTTAGCTCTGCATCTCCGCCAGCCGATGAGACGGGAACGCAGCCAACGGATCGTTCTATGGCAATGGCATGGGACTGAGGGAAGGAAATGGCTGCTGTACAACATCCAGATGTGCCCTCTCTGGTCTGCCATGTGATATGTATAGAACCAGAAGGTCTCAGAGAACACACGTCAATATGACAACCCAGCCCAGCTAATAATTAGTGTTGGTATACTAAGGATACAAAGTACACTGATACCCAGGAGGTGAAGACATGTTAATAGTTGTATTAACACGTTTTCACCTTCTGTGTCTTAGTCTTTTGAGTTCAGTGCAGAGCTGCTTCTGTGATTTATTGTAGTGGCATCGGGGGGGAGGGAGGGGGGTTACTGCGGAGGAGCGTGTTCAGAGTGTGCTAGATATCTTTGGCAGAGCCAGCCAAGCTGGAGTGGCCACATCCTGAAGGAGTCCGGGAAATGGATAGCTTTGGTATGCTAACAGCGGCTGTCACTTGCCTGCCAGACAGATCCTGGCTGAGTGGCCTCTTAAGAGCAGTTCTGGCGCAGACACACGCGCGGATGCTCTTCACACGCACGCCCTCCTAAGCACACTCGAGCCTTTGATGCCGTTATCGGCGCTCGCCTGCCTGTGTGTCTCTGTGAGTGTTGGCCGCCTCTCACTCTCTCCTGGTAAAGTGTCTTCATCACAGATCCTTGTCCCTAGCGAATAAGGAAGCCCTCCGCTGCAATTTGTTTGAAATTTGTTTGCATTTTACAAACAAACACATTTCATTCTAAAAGCAAGAGAGGGGTAGTTTGTCTTTGTTAAAACAGCATAATATTCTATAAAAGCATAAAATATCTGAAGTCACACCCTTGCATGCATGCCGACCTTCTTCATGTCCTGAGTCTGCGAGAGTGGTAGTACGGCTTTTGTGTCTGTGTGGTTGTTTGTGTGCCAGTACATGTGTGGGCCTTGTCATCAGTCACCAAACTGCCACCCGCGCCCCCCAGACGTTTCCGTCATCTCTCGGGGGTTGAGCACAGAAGAAAAGCTGGGGGTTGTTGCTCACCATGGACAGTCGGCTGTCGGAAACAAAGAGAGCGGCCATGTCTTGCGGGGCGTTGTGAGCACGAGGTCTGTGTTTGAGTCTTTGCGAGTCATGGAACTTTACTCTATTGCGCGAGGCTGCGTGTGTGCGATCCCCGTACGGGAGGCCAACAGGGGCAGTTTGTACCTGTGTGTGAGACAGAGAGAGAGACGTGTGCGTGTAGGCCACATCCCTTTCTTTCTGTCACACACGTACCCTCCCTTGTCTTTAGCTGGCTGTCCCCAGCCTTGTACATTCTGATCCGTCTAAGTGTTTTGTTCCCCCGGGGTCGCTCACGACGGGGGCCCGCTGCGCCGCGGAGCCTCCCTGGGGCAGGGGAAGGTAAATTGTGCTGGGAGAGGGCATCCAGCTGCTCCCTGTCCCTGGGCCGTCATTTAGCAGGATCTGTTTGCCCGGTCGTGGGGTTTTCTCTCCCGGTGTGTGTTTGCCGTCGCAGCCGCGTCACGGGGTCTTGTTGTGACTCTTGCCTGTTTCGCTGTCAGGGACACGTGTGAGGGCGCCCAGCGACGAGCTCCGTGTCTGCCCATCCTCCCTCCCTCCTCCCCTCTCGCTCCCTGTTATCTGACACTGCGTCCCTCCCCGTTCATGACATCATCGTCTCTTCTTCCACTGTCCTAGGCCCTCCGTTGTATCAATCACTGCGTTTGCTCCAGCAGCATGCTTCGCCCGCCCCGCCCCCGTCCTCCCTCCCCAGCACACACTCAGCCTTCTGTGTGCACTCAGCCGTCTGCCTCTGGATGACCCGTTTCCATGCGTAATCATTTCATGTTGCATTCATCTCTCGAAACCACCCGTCCTCCCTTTCCTGCAATAAGCCCACGTTGCTCATCTCCTCCTCCATCTCCATCTTTTTTCTGTCTCGTCCTTGGTCCCACCCTGTCTCTCCCTATATCCATCCAGGCTTTTCACCAGTGGCAGTGCCCTTGACAACCAACCCCCCACCCCAGTGCAGCCCGTACAGCTTGCCCACATCCAGGCAGGCCAGAGTCACTGTGTTTCTCTGTAGCTTATCTGGCACAGAGCTGTTATTTCCGTTTATTCAAGTTGGATATGGAGAGCGTCCTGCAGACAGACACAGACGTATCCTGTCTTGCTTTTGGGTTTGCACTGCTTTATCTCGCTTTGTTTTATTTTCTGCCGTCTCATCTTCCGGACATAATGAATTTGTTTGACTGATATACTTTTGAGTTCTTTCAGGTTGCATTGCACTATTTTACTATAAAAAACTTAAAATATTTGCATGAAATCGCTTTGTGTTTTGGAAATTACTTTATGGGTAGAGGTGAAATGGCCCACGCCGACTGCGGACAAACGCCACATTGCCCTTGAGTGGCTCTTCCAGTGGTTTTTGTCCAATCGTCTGTGACTGCATGCTGACTCGAGCTCCGAAGCCCATATTTCCCCCCCAGCAGCCGATATGCTGGGCTGCAGAGAGCAACAGCAATACCTTTTCAGGTTTCCATTTGGAACTGTCAGGCCGGTTTAATCAGTGCCGTCCGGGCCCATTGCCACCGCATGTGCTGATACGGTGAACTTGCTCACGGTGCTTTCTGAGCAAGCTGACTCACATCCTAATGTTTCATGCTTCCAACTGGATGCACGGAGCAGGGGGAGTTATTGTATCATGTGTTCTGCTAGTTAAGGACCTGACCTCTGTAACCATCTGATTGGGTTATTTCTGAAGCAACGGTCTTGGTGCCGTCAGGCATTCTGTGTGATTTGTTATGCAAGCACCAGTTAGAGCTTTGGTTGGAAGTTTCTTTTGTGTAGAAGCCCAAACTATTTGTTCCTCTGTCTTTGTGGCTACTGTTACGATGGAGACTGGAAAATATCCTGTTTGTACATCTGCTAGTGTTGACACACCATCATGTTCCCTGCTCTCGTCTTGTTTCATGTGCCTCTTCGATCATACGGGGGTTTCTGCCCCCTGCTGGTTATAGAACACCTTGTAACATTTAGCAGGTCAGTGTAGTGGTAAAATAAACTCAGAAGTCCAAGAAAAAATACATGTCATTCTTTTTTTTTTTGAGTGAGGGAAGTTTACAAAAGTATAGCACCATTAGGTTGACACCTAGTATTTAGAAGAAACAGACAAGAGGCCACACAGCCTAATTCAAGTGTGCTTGCCAGTAAGACCCTTAGCAGCTCATTAGTCCCACATAATTTGCTTTGTTTTGTTTCTGTATCTTTTTTTATACAAACAAATCTCTAATGCAAAAAGTATGCCATAACAGTAATGCATTCTTTTTTTATCATACAGTATAAGTTAAAAAGTCAATGTTCAAACCATACAAACCGACTCTGACTAAAACAAATAACACAATAGAAATATCATGCCCCAGTAGAAAACATCCTACGGGAAAACGTTGCCCGCATAGAAAAACCAACAGCGTGTCTCACTAGTCTAATGTTTGTCTTTCCCTTATCTCCCTTCGTTGCTTCTCGCTGAGCTGAGAACACAAGACAGCTGGAGGCGCTGGACTGAGCGCGCCAAGGGAATGACTCTTCCACCGGCCCAGTGGATTTGCATCTGTGCAAATGAAGAGGGAGTAGAGGCGGAAAAAGAGGAAAGTCTTAGTCAAAACAAGTGAGACGCACACAAGTCACTCTTTGTCTCCGCTCTCCCTGCAGCCGTCTTCCTGTCCGTAGCTCGACGGCTACTGGTCCCCTCGCTCCCTGCCCGCTCCGTGGGACACAAAGTCCCGGATCTCGCCCTTCAGCTCGGCCAGCTGCGTGGAGTGGCGGGCTAGCGTGCCGTTCACGCGGGACAGGTAGTCGTCCGAGTGCCTCTCCAGCTCGGCGCGGATGCTCTCCAGCCGCTCGGCCAGCTCGCTCAGGCCGCCGCACTGGCCCTCCACCTGGCTCACCCTGCTGTCCACCTCCTTCACCTCCCTCTGCACCCCCAGAGCCGTGCTCCGGCAGCCCTGGAGCTCCCCGGACAGCCTCCGCTTCAGGCCCACCAGCTCCACTTTGAGCTGAGCCAGCCTCCGTTCGCCGGCCCCCAGCAGGGAGGCCTGGTGGCCCACCAGCTGGGTGATGCCGTGCACCTGGTCGGCCAGTCGGTGCTCCCTCTGCTGCCAGGTGGCATTGGCGTGGCCCACCTCCTTGGTGAACAGGCTGACGGAGTCGTGCAGGCCCTTGAGGGTGCGGTTGACGGAGTTGATGTTGACCTTGAGCAGGGTGATCTCGCCGTGCACCCGGTCTTCCTGGTCCTCTTGGTCCAGGCGCAGCAGCAGACTCTGCAGGGAGCCGTTCAGCCGCGCCAGCCGCGCGTCGTGCTCCTCTAGGTGGCCCGTCATGCGGCGCTCCACCTCCCCGCACTCCTCCTCCACCATGGCCAGGCCCACGCCCGCCGCCACCGGGGTGGAGGCGGCGCAGGACGAGGTGCACAGGAGCTCCAGGTCGGTCAGCTGCTTCTGAATGCCGTCCAGGTCGCCCTCCACCCGCCGGCAAACCGACTCAATCTCCGTCTCCAGGGCGGGCACCGCCTGGCCCTCCAAGAGGGCGGGGGCCGTGGCGTTGCTCAGCTCCTCCACAGCCACGAACACGCGCTCCTCCAGGGTCCTCAGCTTGTCCTCCAGTAGGCTCCTGAAGCCGTCCAGCTCCCCCTGCGGGAGGCCCCCCTCCGGGCCCGAGGCGTTGAGACGGCCCTCCATGTCGTCCAGCCGCGTCTCCAGCAGGGTTTCCATGTGGAGGGTCTGCTCCGTCAGGGATGACTGCAGGTGTCTTTGGGACTCCGTCAGGCCCTTCACCGACTCCTCCAGCAGCAGAACTCGCTTGGACAGGCTGTTCACCTGCCGCACACCAAACAATCCACATTGTATCAGTGTTCAAATGTGCACCAATGTCCTTTCTATTCTCTGTTTTAGTTGGAGGAATCTTAGCTATGAAATTTCATGCATGCTGCACTGTGCATATGTTTTAGGCAATTGTGAGGAAACAATGGAGAAATAAACACGATTGTCATTTTTAATATCATATTAATATATAAAATTATACAAAAAGTGAGTGAAAAACAAATATCTATATCAAATCAAAACATGGTGACCACCTTCAAAACAGCACCCTCATGTCTCAAACACATGCACCGTTCTATACATAGAGCAAAGGAATGCGTTATGTTTTCACATACTTGGGCAACTTGTGTTTTTGGTGTGGTGATGGGCGGCTCACCTGTCCACAGCAGCTCTCCGTGAGTGTCAGCCCCTGGATCTGAGCCTGCAGAGTGCCCAGCTCGGCCCGCAGGCCCGTCTCCCTTCCGTCCAGCGACTGCTGCATCTGCTCCTGGCCGCTCACCTGGTCGCTGAGGCACTGTCGCCGCACCTCGCCCATCTGGTCCTGGCAGTGGGCCTCCAGGCCCGCCAGGCGCCGTTCGAAGCCGTCCAGGATGTCGGCCCTCACCCCGGCCAGTCTGGCATCCAGCAGCTCCTCCAGGACTGAGGGGACGCCTGGGCCGGCGAGCGGCCGGCCGTCGGCCACCTCCAGCAGCCTCTTCAGCTGCCCGTCGTGGCCCAGCACCATGCCCTGGAGGAGTGAAGACGGCTTTGTAAGGAACAGAGGTAGAGTAGTACTTTTTGGTAGAGGGCAAACATACGTAAAGGGAGAAGGAAAGGTCCGAGGGGTTTACATAGTATTGTGGGACCGTATCCTAAACACTAAACGTGCACGCCCATGCCTCTCCTGCACCGCGTGGGCTCAGCAGCTACCTGGATCTCCTGCAGCACGTGTCCCTTAGCGCGGAGCTCATCCTTCACCTCAGTCACACGGCCCGCCAGGTCCCCGAAGCCGGGGAAGCCCTCGCCGCCTTCCAGGCCATCGGGGGAGCCGTCGGGGATCACGCCAAAGCCCACAGAGGAGTCGGAGAGGCGGGCGCCGCCGGCCAGCAGCGTGGTCAGGATCCTGTTGGTGTCCTCGCGGAGAGAGGTGCGGAGGCGCTCCTCCAGGCCCGCCACCACCCCGTTTAGGGTGTCCAGGCCCTGGGTCATGCGTCGCAAGTCATCCTCCAGGCGGTCCAGGCGCTCACCCGTCACCCCCGAGCCGCCAAAATTGTTGCCTGAAGGGGATTGATGAGTGGGTTACGCTAAGGAACAGCCAGGTTATTTCACATAGCAGTGGACTTGTTCATATCTTCATGTGAAATTATATGCATTTTGTAGTACTGTTAAACCAAAGCCTTGTGTGGTGTAACTGTCCTGTCAGTGTGGTCTCACCATAGCTGGGCCTCCCATTCCCCGAGGGGATGGGCCTGCTGTCCGGCTGGCTGGGGAAGGGTCTCCCCGGCTCCAGGCTCCCGCCTCCGGGTACCGGCCTGTTGTCCAGGGGCGGGCGCGGGTGGCCGTAGGGGAAGCCTTTCAACCCGGGCCGGTGGGGCAGACTGGGCTTGAAGGGGGGCATGGAGTCAGGTAGCGAGGTGGGTCCATCATAGCAGCTCTCCCCGGAGTAACCGGGGCAGCACCTCCACTCCAGCTCCGTCACCGCCTTGTAACCCACCTTGTACTTTGGCTTGTAGAAGGTACGGTACCTAACAGAGAACACAGGAAGCCCCAATGAAAAATACGTGTGGTTACCATAGGAACCCCATCAAAGGGGTCGGACCTCAAAGCACTGTGCGGCGCGGCGTTGGCATCTCGGAACCAGTGCACAAAAGGATAAGCAGGTAGGCTCAGGAGGAGAGATTAAGGGGTGAAGTACTTTCCCATGAGATTCAAGTGTGGATTAGAGTGAGTTGGGAGATAAAGACACAGTGTGGCGGCATCATGGAGTTGGACCGGGGTCAGCGCGCTATCCCGCCCCAGCGGCGCATGGCTTTGATGCTCTGACAGAGACGTTTGCCCTCTTTCTGCTTTTCCCGTGTCCTCTCTCCCTCTCTTTGGTGCGCACGTGATCGTGCCTCCCCCGTTTGAAGTGGAAATCCTCGGCTGGGTCGATTCCCTGTCACCAGGCCTCTGTGAGGCCGGCGTCACATCACAGAGACTCGTGGCAACGAATAGCCTGCCCAATGACACAGGGACAAACGACACGAGTACACGCAACCCGCCGTGACAGTTGTGCCTCTATACGTCATGCAAGCAGACGCTGTTGGCATTTCGACGACATCTGAGGGCTGGCTTCGTGGCATTCATATATACTGTATATGAAAATGTTTACAGTAGTGACTCATCTGACATCTTTACTTACGATCCTTCGAAAGGGAGATGGTCGTGAGGTTATGAAAACTGACAACTGTGGGAGCATTAACACAAAGTCTCCCCAGAGCCTTGTCTCTGCAGAGAAACACTGACCACGAACACAGCTGTACATACAGCTGAACACGCTAGCCTGTCCTGCTGCATTACACACTGTGGACACTAGAGGGCAGCTCTGTTCCGGGGGTGACCTAGGTTACATGTTAAGTGGATGGCATGGTTAAACGATGAAAGACAGTGTGTCGTGGAGAATATTACGGGAGATTGTAGTTCTGCTGTCTGGCTTTAGTAAAGAACTCACATGACCACTGGACACTTCTGCCCCCAGATGCACTTGGTGGTGTACTCTGCCTTCACGTAGGTGGCCAGGCCGTCCTGCATGGTGCATGTGATGTTTTTCTGGACCACATAGGCACAGTGGTTCCTAGAGAGAGAGAAAGAGAAAGAGAGAGAGAGAGAGAGAAAGAGAGAGATGCTTGTCAAAGAGCTTGCATGTTGAATTAATTTAATAAAGAGAGGAAAAATGAGCATTCATGAACAGGCCGTCAAGGTAGGGTGCAAGACACCTGTGCGGCCCACATCACACGACCTCGCTTTCCCAAGACGTTTCCATCCAGTTACCATAACATTACACTCCGTACACTACCGTTAACGTGCAGCTGTTCCACCCGGCCATCTCCAATGACAACCCAGCCCACTCAATGAACTGCAGTAGTCTATAATCATTTATCAAGACCAACAGGGGACTGGGCGTCATGGCAACACAGCCGACAAGGGTTGGGACAGGGCCTGGAAGTGGTGTGTGTGTGTGTGTGTGTGTGTGTGTGTGTGTGTGTAGATGGGCGGGGGGAGGGGGAGGGGGGGGTTGCAAGCACATAGAGGTCTCTGTGTAACCGCTCTGGCTTTGGTATCATGTCGTTCAGTCTCCTACCGTCGCAGCTAAAGCGATCACTTCTACATTCCCTGGCCCCGGGCAGCACACAGGAAATGGCTTTTTAGACTCACAACGTGACGGGCCTTTCTCAGATACAGGAGGGAGAGGGAGTGTTCGAGAGCGCACACGCAACTGTCAGCGCTGCCCCACAGCTGTTTCAGGGCAAGCCGAAGTGTTTGTGTGAGGAGGAGGGGGAAGGAGAGAGGTCGACATGGGTTTGTGTGTCAAATTAACAGGTTCACAGTCCTTGGACGGAAGAGGACAGAAAACCGCTTCAGCGTTAGGGCCCGCCAACTGAGAACCCTGTGTCGATGCGCTGTGTGTGTGTGCCCATGTCTGTGTATATGTATCTGTCTCTATGTGTGCTCTTGAACGTGTGCTTGAGTGTGTGTGTGTGGGTGTGCGCGCACGGGCACGCACACTTGAGCGTGTTTGTGTGCGTTTGCATGCTAGCGCACTGTGGGTTGACACAGGTAATAGTAGGTAGAGGGTTGGCTAGGTCTGGGGCCAGGAGAACTGAGCTCCATTCATAAAGGCCTGACTTGTGCTTGTCAGGCCATGCGTTCTCAGGGGAAGTGCGTTGCTGGGGTATGACCTCATACGGGCATTTGGGGCCGCTCTCGTCTGCATCCAGAGCAGAATTTTGAGTCAGCGACTGGGCAACCTCAATCACCCCTGTTCTGGGGAATCCAGTTAAACCACATGTAAAGTAATCTCAGTGAAACTGTACGTGTCTTATTTTTTCATTTGGGGGGCACAAGGATGGGAGGGGGTCAGGGCAGAGTGTAGCAGACATATACACGCATTCCGCGGCTCTACGATCACTCTGGTTTTACTCTCACATTTTAAAGTCTGCACAGGGTAGAACGACTGTGTCTCGCTCCCCATGAACACCAGGGATTTATTTGCTGAGCGTACGGACACTTTACAACCTGATGGCCGCGATGCATGACAGCAAAGCAGGCTGTGCTCAAGGGACACGGATGGACATCCAACAGCTGACCTGTGTGTGTGTGTGTGTGTGTGTGTGTGTATGTGTGTGTGTATGTGTGTGTGTGTGTGTGTGTGTGTGTGTGTGTATGTGTGTGTGTGTGTGTGTGTGCGTGTGTAACTCTCCCGCCACGTTACCAGAGCCCATCAATCAGTTTGTAGGGTGTGGGAGGGGCACGTCTAAACGGGAGAGCCGACGGCCTGCAGACTCTCACACGGACCTCAGACATCCAGATGTACGGCAAAGGAGAGATCCTCCAGGACTCTCCACCCTTTCCATTCCTACCCGCCTCTCTAACTCTGGCCCGTCTTTCTCATAGATCTGCCCGTGTCATTTTGGGGTCCGTGTGTGAAATGTGACCCCGGCAGGTGTCTTTTGGTGGGGCCCCGAGGCGATCCGTGTGGGCGGCTCCATTGAACCCGTTTCCCTGGGTGTTACACGGCAGGGGGCCAGAGCAGAAGCGGGGGCTCTGGGCTCCTCGGCCTCGGAGAGCCGTAGATTCTGGGGGTCAACGAGAAACAGGCGTGGAGATCTCCGGGGGACCCCATTTAAAGAACGATATTCCACTAACAGAGCAGGCGTGCGCACACTCACACACACCCACACACACCCACACACACACAAACACACACACACACACACACACACTCATACATCATCCCAGGCAAATGAGCTGGCCTGCTGTTGTACTGCATATATATGGCAGTAAAATCAATGAAACAAGGTATTGTTTGAATGGATTAGTAAATAAAGAGTGATATAAAACATAGGGATCAGCAGTGTGTGTGTTTGTGTGTGTGTGTGTGTGTGTGTGTGTGTGTGTGTGTGTGTGTGTGTGTGTGTGTGTGTGTGTG